>PVIH01009857.1:0-56855 GCA_004025045.1 Sigmodon hispidus | reverse complement strand
GTCCAGGGTGTTTCTGATCCCAAGCTGTTCAGTGGTTGTGGTTTGCTGCTTGAACATGTTTGGCTTTTTTTCCTGTTTGTTTGTTTAGAGACCACTAGTGAGTGAGTACATCCCCTGCTTATCTCTCTGAGTTTGTGATACTTCGCTCAGGAGGATATTCTCCAAATCCATCCATTTGCCTGTGAATTTTAGGATATCATTTTTTCTTACTACTGAGTAGTATTCCATTGTGTAGATGTACCACAGTTTGTTAATCCATTCTTCAGTTGAGGGACATCTAGATTGTTTCCAGGTTCTTGCTATTACAAATAATGCTCCTATGAACATAGTTGAGCTAATACCTTTGGAGTGTGAATGTGCCTCTTTAGGGTATACACCCAGAAGTGGTATTGCTGGGTCCTTGGGGAGATTGATTCTCAATTTTCTGAGAAACCTCCATATTGTATTCCAAAGTGGCTGAACAAGCTTACAATCCCACCAACAATGGAAGAGTGTTCCCCTTGCTCCGCATCCTCTCCAGCATAGGCTGTCATCTGTACCTTTTATCTTAGCCAATCTAACAGGTGTTATGTTTTGATTTTTAAACCTGAATGATTCTCTCAACTGACCCACTGATCCAGTAGTAACCCTTACATGTGTCTTTCTGAATTAGTGTCCTTTTTCTGTCTCCATTGTTCTGAACCACAGATGAACACTGAACAACACAGACATTTTCTAAAGAAATAACAGCCTTTAGAGCAAGGGAATATTTAGTTCAACCATGAAAGGCTTAAATAAAATGACTTGGAATTTACAGAAGTGATTTGTTATATTTATGATCTGCCTATCTACCTGCAATTATACCCCATTCCTGCCCCCCCACATACTTTGGTGGATCAGGATCTCATGTTTCCTTTAGATTGCCATCAAATCCTCTTCAGAAAAATGATGACTAAACAATTAAAGGGAGGAAAACATGGCCTGTCTTTTCAGGTGAAAATGCAAAATGGAAATAGTAAAATCCTGGAATAGCTTTCTGTTCTGTAAGTTGCTAGTCTAGATGCCTTACATGAATTCTTGTCTTCACAAAGCCAATGGCTCTTGGTTTTCTTCTGGAAGTGTTACTGTGAGTTGTGTTAGCTTACAAGTATGGCTTACTCTTTGTTCCTTCAAAGGAGATTCATAGAATCTATTTTACAGGGTGTTATTAAATTTAATGTGTTACCCTCAAATCTATTCGAATATATGCTCTGGTCTTCCTTCTTTTCAACTGATATTTTCTGTTCTTAAATTTTAGCTAATTTCTAAAAATGTTTTGTTTTTCGTACATATTTTGGCAAAAGTACTTTGAAGATTTTCACAGGAATTGTTAACGTCAGTTATTCATTAGAATATGACTGACTCAACTTCCTGGCCTTCTGGAGTGTTTAAAGCTCTTCCATTCAAATCTGTGATTTTATTATTATCACAGACATCAAGTGTATTCAGCAGAAATGCAGGACACTCAGGAATTTTTGCCTGGACCCTGAGCGATTCCCCAGGACAGTTTCTCATGCATCTCTTGGGCAATTCACACATCTCCTTCTTCACACTTGGTTTGTTGTTTGCTGTTATCTCAGCCCTCCTGACTGCCAATATAGTCTCAGTTAGAAAATGAAGTCAGCGAGATATTCCCATTGCATCCACTAGAATGAATAGATATAAGGGAGAGAATGAGCCCCACTGAAAACAAATTCATGGAATATATTTCATAGTATAATATTGAGAAAACTGTCTGGCAGAAACAGAGTTTAATTTTGATGCTAAAACTTTTAAGTTCTTTCAGATTTCATAACACCACTGGTTAATGTATTTTTGAAGAACTCTGCCTTACTATTAAAAAGTTGGGCACTTATAAAAAACTTTAAAACTCTATAAGATACTTAAGGACACAAAAGGAATCATAACAAAATTTTTATATTCCCTAAATCCGAAGGAGAGCAAGTGTTTTCAGAACATCTTCAAATTTATCTTTTGATTTTTTCCAAACATCTGTTGCTTTCCAAACAAAAATATGTATGCAAATTCAAAATATGAAGACAATGCTAATATTAAAATAATTTCTCTCTAGCCTTAATTGTCTGATTCAAAGGCTATCTTTATCTTTATGATTTCATGTTCTATGCCATATGTAATCTAGACTTATATGTAATCTATACTTATATGTATATGTTCCACTGTCATGTGTGGATCCTTTATCTAAGCATGCAAGTCCATTTCCCACATGAAGAGTGTTAGGGTTTGTTCCCTCAGGACATTTTGCCATCAGTTCATTGCCATGACTCACATATTTAATTTCATCCTGATCTTCCAATATTTATCCTTAATTTATACCACAATCATTTCAACATCATTGCTGTTACAATGATGTAGGCTTCTTTACCCCTGTTCCTGTAGACAGCATACCATTTTTAAAATTAATTCAGCATCTCTGCTTGGATCACACATACTTCACCATTTCCATTCTCTATGCACAAATCACTCAGGTTATCTTCTTTTAGTAATCTGTTGAAAAAGAAGCACTCTTTAAAATATTTTCAGATTCTTGAGCTTTCTTGAAGTTCAGTTTTCTGAGAGGTACAATATTCCTAAACTCTTTGAGAATTTCATTTACAATTTAGGTTGACCAGTTACCCTTTGTGTCTGTTGGGTTTCTTCTATCTCAAAGATCTTTTCCATGGCACCTGTAGATTCCTTCTGCCATTGACCTCGGGTCTCAGGTGCCATAAATTACTCTCTTTGTTTTCTTGATACTTTTGGAGAACATCTTCCCAAATACTTTTTTCAGAGAGGCTATATAGCCAGTATACTTTGTGCATTAAATTCATCTTTATCTCCCTCATATTATATTGTCATTTATTTCAACAAAAATACCTCTGGGCTAAAATTCAGTTTTTCTTGAGTTATTTGATCTTCTTTTTAAAGATGTGATTCCTTTAAATATGATGCTATGGTTTGTCTAGAAACAATGTCATTGTCATATCATGTTTGTATGCCCATTAATATATATCTATCTAATGTGAATTCCATAAAGTTTATTTATTTAAATAGGTAGTAAATGTTGACTAACATAGAATTTGAGAAATACAAAATAATTAAGTAATTATTCTGAAGAAAAAAGAAACAAACAAAATGAAACAACAGTAACAACAGAACTCACTGAAACCAATCTTCTCAGATAAAAAAATTCAGACAATCTCATCCTTTTTTATTGTACCAAAGAACCACCAAGTTAAAATCAGTCTTGCTCTTTTTCTGTGGTGCTGTGCTTATTCTAAATTATGGCAGTCATATGAACAGAGTGACCAGTATCTGTGATGCCAGCACTTGGGTTCTAAAGGCAGGAGGCTCAGAAATTTATCGTCCGTCCTGGCTATATAATATCCTGTCTCAAAACCAAACAAGTTTCAGATTTAAAATCATGTATATGAAAGTAACTTTAAAAAATATTTATTTATCATGTATACAAGGGTGTGTCTGCATGTATGCCTGAAAGCCATAAAGGAGCACCAGATCTTGTTATAGATGGTTGGGAGTCACCATGTGATCGCTAGGAATTGAACTCAAGACCTCTGGGAGAGCAGTCAGTGCTCTTAACTTCTGAGCCACCTCTTCAGCCCACAAATAACATTTTAAAAATTGTGTAGGTTGTATTTATATATGTGTGTATATATGTATATTTTATAAAATATACATATTAGATATTTTATAAATATTTACTTTGATATAATTTTTCTGGTCTATCGAAACAATACAATTTTATTCTTCATAATCCAAAGCTATTACATGTTTTGCTTTTGATTTTTTTTATTTAAAAAGTTTTTTCCATGTCTATGTCTACTCCCCCTCCCTTTCCTCCCCCCAGTCCCCCCTAGTCTACCCTCAGCCTCTGTCTATCCCATCTCGCCATCCATTCCTCAAGAAGAGTAAGGAGTCCCAAGGTGGGTCAGTTCAGTGTGGCATATCCAGTTGAGGTAGGTCTGAGTCCCTCATCCCAGTATCAAGACTGAATTAGGTGTTCCTCTGTAGTAAATGGACTCCAAATGTCAGTTCAGGTACAAGGAATATAGTCTGATCCTACTGTAAGAGGCTCCACAAACTGGTCACACCATTTGACAGCTGTCTAGCTTTGGAGGGTTTAGTTTTTTTCCCTGAAAGTTCACCAGCAATTGTTTCTAAGTCAGTGAGCTGCCAATAGCTTGGGTCAGCAGTCTCTGTGGGTCTCCTCCTCATGATCCTAGACTATATAATTTTTTTAAAGGAGGCCATGAATTTGAGCTAGTACAATAGGATGTAAGGGAGGATTTGGAGAAAAAAGAGAAAGGGAAATTATATTTTAACTTGGTAAATGGTAAAATTATTAATAAAACAAAGGAAATTGTGTTATTTAACAAAAATCTTCTCTACCAGACAATTTTTCATATTTAGACATTAATTTGTCTTAGAATGGTGCCTATCATATCAAAGCTTTAATTACTAGGCTATTGTTAGTTAGACAAAAGAAATAAATAGACTAGATTTTTGAAGTTCACTGAGTTCAAACTGTATTTCTATAAATAGATAGTATATGATGTGATGCTCACCTGTTGAAACCATGGTGCAGTTGATTATGCTCTCATCACAAACATGCATCAAAATATCCACAGTGTTGTAAAATATTTAACTATTCAAAGATGTGTTGCATTTGTTTACATTGCAGGATATTTGTCTAACTATGTAAATATATGTTGCATTTGTTTAACTATGTAAAGATGTGTTGCTGCTTTACTTCGGCTTCCTAAGACACTTGATTGGCCCATATGGGGAGGTATGGGCAGGAACTCCAGTCAGGGAGAATAAGTAGGAGGAGAAATTTAGGCTTGGGAAAAGAGGAAGAGTGAAAGAGAGATGCCAGGGAGATGCCAGGGGTGAGCCAGGCAGATACAGAAGAAGTAGGAAAGTAAGACACGCAGAATGATAGAAAGTCAAAAGCCAAAAGAGGGTCAAGCATTCATAATTAATAACAAATCTCTATGTCTTTATAGGGAAGATGGCTGAGGCCTAAAGGAAATTTCAACTATACCTATGGATGAGGAATGACTTTGTGTACACTGTGAATTACCATTGGATAATAAGGGAACTCTTTTGGTCTATGGCAAAGCAGCTTAAATGCAGGCGGGATTTCCAAGCATAGATAAAGGAGGAGGGTGGAGTCAAGGGAGATGTTGTGAGATGCCACCCAAGGAGGCAAGATTTAATGGAACTCAGGTAAAGCCACTAGCTACATGGTAAGATATAGACTAACAGAAATAGGTTAAGTTGTAAGAAATAGCTGATAATAAGTCTAAGCCATAAGCAAAACAGTTTATAATTAATATTAGTCTCTGAATAATTATTTTATATGTGGCAGCTGCAGGACTGGGTGGGAAAGATTTCTCCAGACTGGTGGCCCAAATGGGTCAGAAAAATTTGACTACAACACACAGTCAATTTGTGACATTCTATCCTGAAAAAGAGATGCTGTACACGTCATCTCTGCTTCCCAGTGTGAGCTCTCAGCCTTATTTCCAGTCTTTATGTGTTTATCCTTGCTGTTCATTGCACATGCATGGAATCATTGCACTATGTGGCCTTCTCTGTCTGGCTTCTAGTCCAGTATACTCTATTTGCAAGGTGCAGCCATATTCACTCCACTTCTAAATAGTATTCCACTGTGAAATTATACTAAATTTTTATTACGTATCAATAAATAGATACTTTGGTAGTTTGTGCCTCTATTAATCTGATAAACATTCATCCATATGTTTTTGTGCAGATTTATGCCTTTATTTATTGTAATGTGGTATTTGCAGTACTAATGCTACATCATAATGTAACTCTGTATTTAATTATTTAGTAAGATACTTGAATACTGTACTGTATCCTTTTATATTCTAATGGCCATGCAAGGGCTCCTGAAGACCACACAATGACAGCTTTTCACCAACACGTGGTACTGGCTGCTGTTTTAATTGAAGCCACACATGCTTATACAAGATAATTTTATTGATTTTTCATTTCAAAATGAAAATGACACATGCCTTCTTTCAAATGCTTATGAGGAATTTACAAATCTGTTTGAAGAACTGTGTATTCATATTTCATATATATGTTTGTGTTACTAAATTAGAACTTTTACTTGTACATTGTAACTACAGACTTGCTTTTACAATAAATGGTAGAGATTTCCTTCTGTTTCATTTTTAAAATATCCTTCCTTGTTAAGCCTTTTGAAGATCAAATTTTCAGTTTTGAGAACACGTTTTCTTTTTTCTTTAATTGCTTTTTGGTGGTATACCTAATAATCTGTAGAATTTAGTTATAAACTCCACAGTGGCTACTGTGAAGCCATGGAAATTAATTAATGCCTACTAGCCTTTAAAAATTCAATTATCGGTGCTGGAGAAAGGACTAAGCAGTTCAGAGTGTTTATTGCTCTTATGGAGGATGAGTTCCGTTCAGCTCAGGCAGCTTCCAACTGCCTGTACTAGCTCTAGAAAACCCTGCACTATCTTCTGGCTTCCACAAGCACTCATACAGATACAGCATACATACACACACATAGTTACACACAAACATATACACATAAATATAAATTTTTCAGTTAATAACTTACGTGATTTATAACTCTTGGTTCACGTTTCTATATGAAATAATATTAATGCTTGTACATGGTATTATTTACATGAAAAGGTTGTTTGTTGTAGTATTATGAAAAACTTCTCAGGATCAGCAGATTGCAGTGTAACTGTGTTGAAAGCATATTTAATATGGCCATTTTATATCTATATAGGCATTTTTTAGTCATTATTCAACATGTAGTAGTGGATATAATTTCTTATTTTATTATCCATCTGTAACAACAGCTGTTACTTGAACATATATTTTTTATATTTTATGAAACTTCATCATTTTCTTAATAAACATTAAAAGAATCAGTCCCTGTGGCTTAGACTCAGGATATTTCCATCTTTGCATCATCTTCTTGGGAGCTTTATCATCCTCCCTGTCCTTATTTATCATGTATCAAGTGATCCCTATCCTGCAAGCCTCTGGCATTCTCCCTGAGAGACAAACTCAATCATGTTGCCATCAATAAAGTTGTACTTCTCATATGAGGACAGGTGCCACAATAAAAAAAAAAAGATGAAACAAAGGTAGAAAGGGGCAGAGGACAGTCAGGGAAGATGGGAGCATGGCATCTACAGCTTGGGGCTTTTAAAGAAAGCAAAGAACCGAGCAATGAGAAACATTGAGTACTCAGACACAGGCAGAGTGTGGATGACACACCGTTAGTGTCAGAAGGAAGGAATTTCCTAATGAGAGGCAGCCAAGCCCAGACCAAGGGTGCAAAACCCTGTCAGATAAGTACCATTTAAAACATACTGTGCTCCTAGCGCCTTTAAAGTATCATGGCTCAAGTATATCTAATGGGAACATAAGAAAAATAGCATCATGTTTATAAATATATCCCGAGGAAAACTGACTTGTAATTTAAAAAAAAAAATCAATGATCCAGAAAACTGAATTCTTTAAAACAGGGTAGGAAGAATGAGTATCTTGTGTGGGACAGTGAGATCCAGATGACATTCACAGTCTCCATTGGAAGCCATCTGTTTATCACCTGCAGCCATATGATGTGAATAACTGAATCACTCTCTGATACTTTGCACAGCTGTAAAGTCATGAAGAGAAATTAAGAAGATGGCTCAGTGCTTGGCTTGTGAGGATGATCTGAGCTTAATTCTCATTACCCATGTGGGAAAGTCAGGCATGGTTGCTCACACTTGCAATCACAGTGCTGTGGACGCTGTGTTGAAAACAAGATGAAGAGAATTTGAGACATGCACCCAAGCTTGACCTCTGGACTGGACATATATGCACACGCATGCGCACTCTACATAAGCATACACCAGTAAACAAATGAACACCCATACCTGTGTGCATCTACATATATGTCTCTCAGAGTCAGGAAATAACTTTTCTTTAAATGTAAAAATAAAAATGCAATAACTTTCTTACACATTTTTTCCAAATGTGAATAAGAAAAATGAAATGTGGCATTCTCTGCCATGTATGTGAAAGTCTAGTACATGTGTCAGTGAGGCTTCTGAGCCAGTGTCAAAGCTCAATCACATGGTAGATAATGTAAAAATCGAAGTAATTACTTACGTGCTAGTTAAGTGTAGCAATAGTGCTCTAAGATGGTGACCTTGAAACAGGATACAATTTTAAATTAGAAAAATCTATACTTCAGACACAGAAGGTACTAGTTAAAGTAATGAAGTTTAGAAACTGCCCACATCAATGTTAGTTCTTGAGCAAGCATGTCTATTACATATTTACAGAGATATAACAATGGTGTACTCATCAGAACAAGGCATGATTACATAGCTGCCTGGCTACATATGTAAAATACTTTCAAATTATCCATTGATGTGATGGAATAGTCAGTTGTCTCCTATTTTTATATTAAATATTGGTGTCTAACCTTCAAATCAAATGCAGTTTTTATGGAGTTCCAAAACCAGAAATGCTAACTTCTGAGATGAAAATACACTTATTTTATATAACCCATCAAGAATTTATCACCTGTTCTCTCATGTCCTGTGCATGCTTCTAGTCAAGGGTAGCTTATATGGAATGGCTCTTTGTAAATGGGAAGGTCAGTACAGACTGGTGGTACAGATTTGCAGTCTTAGCTACAAGGGAGGCTGAGGCTAAAGAAAGATCTCAAGTTCAAATCCTGTCTGGGATGACACAGTGATTTCAGTAAAATCTGGACAACACAGTGAGACCTGGAGTCAAATAAAAAATTAATTCTTTCCTGTGGATGAGGACAGTGTATTCAACCCTGAGTGCCACGACCATAAATAAATAAATAAATAAATAAATAAATAAATAAATAAATAAATAAAATGCCTGAGAAAACCAAGATGATGAAATGGGCAGCCATGGCAGGGTAATATGTTGGATATCTATTCATCATGCTGAGGACAGTGTATTCAATCCTGAGTGGCACCACCATAAGTAAATAAATAAATGAAATGCCTGAGAAAACCAAGATGATGAAACGGGCAGCCATGCCAGGGTATTCTGTATTATATGTTGAAGCAGATGGAGCATGTGTGAAAATGTTAGTAAATGAAGCCCAGATTTGCAGCTGTTACAAGTAGGCTGCTGATGTTCATTATCTTCTACCGTAGCTGTAGGCTATGTTAGGATGGGGGAGGTAACTTTTAATTAATATGTTTAACTCGTAAATACCATGGCTGTGAAGAATATATTCATTCAGGATGCTGATTCATTGCCTATGGTGCAGTTATATTAATGGAAATGTGTTTTAGAGACAGTCTTTTTCCTACGGGTGCTTGTTCACATTGGTTGGTATCATTGCCTTCTAAGCATCCTTTCTCTTGTGGGAGTGTGAGTCCTTAGAGAGTATCACACTGTGTTTATAGACTTCACAGGGGTCACTTGTGTTTTATCCTCCTCAGTGTGTTCTTATTTTGCTGGCTCCAAATCTCTTTTATTGAAGTACAAGGCACATTTCATGGAATATATTATTCATGAAAACAATGTGTCCTCAGATTTCTTTTCTTATAGTTCTAGATAGTAAAACAGTTTGTTAATTATTAATAGGTACATTCGTGAATGATTAATAAAATTATTAATGATTAACAAAAGAAAAACTCTACCTCCAAAAATTTAAATTGAAACAAAAGTTACACAGTAATTTTCGTAATGGTCATAGGCATACTGACGCCCCAGATTCCTATTTCGGCCTTTCAATGTCAGGCCACACCTCCGTTCCTCAAAGTCAGCATTTGGAGATATTAATAATGCACATGGACTATTAACATTTGGACTTGATGCCTGGCTTTTTTCACTTACAACAGTGAGTATTCCTTCTATGTTTCCTGATATGTCAGATTTTTCTTACTTTGTCAAAGTCCCATAGTCAATTTACATACCTCAGGTAGATGGACTTTGAGAATTCAACTTTTCAACATATGTTGACAAGTTCTTGTGTGTGTATATAATAATTATTTTCTTAAAAAACACTAATAGTTTTTATTAATTCTTTTAATTAATTTTTTATTTATTTTTGGCTAATAGAAATTTTATTTTTATGTACTATTTAATTTGCAAAGATACTTACTTTGGATTACTAGATATATTTAATTTTTAAAGTTTTTGTTTTTGATTATGTTTAAAGTCTCATTTTTTTTAATCCATGTATCCCCTTTAATCTTTAAATTTCTTCTGTTCTACTACTTTTAAAAATGTGGCTCTAATTTTTCAACAAATTTGTGGACATAACTCAAAAAAATCAAGTAATAGAAAAATAAATTAAATTCAGATGCTAATATTTTAAATTTTTATTTTTCAATTGCTTTCAATGAGAAATTAGTAATTAAGATAATTCTGATAATCAGAGAGTATTTGTGAAAACATAGTACTAACATCCTCTAATAGAAATTTAAACATATCATTACTTAATACTAGATATACATAAAATTTTTTAAAAATATCTCAACTTTGCATTTTGTTTATATAAATGAAAAGTCAACTGTGAATGATGAACATGATTCTTTAAAGGTAAACAAGAGGGACCCTACTGGAGCATATGCTTCCATGCTGAAACCTTTGTATAATAATTTCTCTGTGTAGTTTGTAAGGTAAGTGTCATTTTTTGTTCACGTATATTATCTGTAGTCATAGTTGATTAAAAAAATTTAATCACTGCTTGTGATAGTTTGAATGTAATTACCTCCTCCCCATAAGCTTAGAGGCAGTGGCACTATTCGGAGGTCTGGCTTTGTTGAAGTAGCTCTCACCTTGTTGGAGGAACCATGTCACTGTGGAGGTGGACTTTGAGGTGTCATATATGCTCAAGCTACACCCAGTGACACAGACCACTTCCTGTTGCCTGTGGGCCAAGATGTAAGAACGCTCAGCTCTTTTTCTACTACCAAGTCTGCCTGCATACTGCCTTGATGCTTGCCATAACAATAATGGACTAAATTTCAAAACTGTAAGCCATCCCACTTAAATGCTTTTCTTTATAAGATTTGTCATGGTCATGGTGTCTCTTCACAGCTAAACACTTGATTTAAGTCAGAGGCTGAGAAGAAATAAATTCTAATCTTTGTAGCTGTATCTGCTCCATTTACATCCTCCCATTTTAATAATAATCTGATTGTCAAAATTATTCTGATGTATCAAACTTCAAAAGATAAAATTCTTTAATGAACACAACATTTTTCTTATTCTTTATTGCACCAAGTTTCTATTTGTGTATGTAAGTGCTATAATGAGTGGAAACTATACCCTAGTCTTCACATATCCAAGAAGAATTGTCTACTCAGGAGTTCCATGCTCTGAAGTTTTTATGGTGTTTGTCAGATTTTTATATTTTAGTCTTTTAATAACAAAGTGGAAGAAGTCTAGTATTACTGGGCAACTTTCAAGATTATCCATCCTCTCTCTCTCCCTCTCTCTCTCTCTCTCTCTCTCTCTCTCTCTCTCTGTCTCTCTCTCCCTCCATCCCTCCCTCCCTCTCTCATTATGGCAGTATGGAAGCAATAGCACAATACCATGGACTGTGCGTCATAGAAAGAATAGATGTTCACTTTTCCTGTTCTGGAGAATAAAATATCCCTAGTCCAGATGTTAGCTGAGCTGATGCTAAAAATTTTCTTTCTGCTGTGCTGGTAAGCACTGAGTCCAACAATGTGGGAGCACCAGGTAGCTGTAAGGGTATTGTCTATAACAACACTAACATCAATTATGAGGCTCTGTATTTGTCTTTCTCTTGCTAGTAAAGATTCTACTCCAGATATCACTAAATGATGAACTCCACAACACACACACACACACACACACAAAGAAGTGACCTTTATTTGAGTAGATTTTTATATAGCTGCAAAGGTCAGGGTGAAATTATGCTCATAACATATTTTACAGAAATTATTTTATTTATCTGACAATTTAAAATTAAAATTCATATATATTTTAACATGGAAAGAAAGCAAATTTTATATGAACTCAATGTCCAACAATGTTTGCCATGTCAAATATCCATTTGTTGTTCAGAACAATAATCTCAGATCCCAAATATATCTAAACTGTAACCAGTTACCTTCATAACGTGAATTGTAAGGAACATGACTCATTGGAACCATGAAGATAGAGACAGTGTAACTGTTATTTTCTTTCCCTATTTTAGTTCTCCTGCACTTCCATCTTCTCCCTCCCTCCCGCTTCCTTCCTTCCTCCTTTCTTTCTGTTTCTTTTCTTTTTCTATTTGTGACAGTTCTCTCCATATAGCCCCAGTTTCCCATTTGTATTTCTCCTTCCTCAGCTGCTGATGCTGAGTTTTTCACTTTCCTTAGCTTCTACTTTGCATTTTAATTTATAACTAACCTACCTAGAAATAAATGTACACTGTTGATATTTAGTAAGGAAAATGAAAAATTGAGAATTGCTTGAAAGTCTATCATCTGTCTTTCCATTTAGCTTTTCATGTATCTATGCCTGTCTACAGAAATGAGCAACCATGTTTATACATTTGTATACAGATATGTAATATTTCCCATAGTTTGTACATTCTCTATCTATATGGAGCAAGTGAGACTTCAAGTAGTCTGGTGTCATTGAGTACCTCAGAACACACCTGGTAGAGAAACCAACACCATTAGTGGCCTATAAAAGCCAATGGAATAAAATGTTTTATTTTTCTCTCTGTGAGGACTGCTGGTTCTCAAGGGATGGAGTTTCACTTTATAAAATTTTATTAATATTATTAATTATTATTATGGGACACTCATACTATAATGCCCTGCTGAGAGTCCTAAGTATGGGAGGATTTTCTCTGCTTCTACCATGTTGGATTGAACTCTGTTTATCAGGTTGGCCAGCAAATACCACCTGTTATTGAGACATCATTCTTTCCTGGAATTTTAAAGGGAACCAGCTCTCATGAAGCAGTTCTAATCTCTGTATCATTATTATTATTATTATTTTGCATTTTCTCCCCTGGCTGCTGTTTTATATGAGGCAGCAAGCTCATTGTTATCGCAAATCCCACATGATGTTTGTAGACAAATTTTCTTTAAATTTCTAAGTGTTATTCCAGCTCCCATGCAGAGCTAACTTAAATGACAACCAGCTATTAAAACTACATTTCTTTGCCATTAAACTGAAATATGGGCCCTTTCCTGTTGCACAGTGTTTGATAGGACTTTGGCTTCTGTGAAAAGGCTATGATGGAAAGAGGTCATAGATCACACAGGGCATCATCATGGCCTCTTCCTAGCCATCTTCAGGTTGACCTTTGATACATAACTTGTTGCCATTCACTAGTTGTCTTGCCTTCTGACATCATTCATTTCATTTGCAAAATACTTTGTGGTTGGAAGGAACAGCTATTATTATTCTAAATTGTTGAGATAATTGGACACAGATCACTGACTATCACACACTCTGTTATGTGTCACTAAGGGAAATGTAGTGTGCTCAAGTCTATCTGATTCAAATATGATACTTAGTTTCAATCAAAAGCAGTTTTAGAGACTAGATAGAGCAATGCTGTCTAGATTTATAAACAATAAATAAACCCCAAATATGCCATATGTCATTGTTCAAATACTGAATATCAAACCATACAGGGTAGTAGTTATCAAGAAGCCACAATAGTCTGAATGGTGATGTGATCCCCACAAAACCATGTCTTTTCAGTCAACCATGTAAGTAGGGAGACTGTGCTGAGGATGGCTGACTCTGAAATGAGGTGGATGTTTGAGTAGCCAGGGAGGCCAAGGAAAATGGAGTTTATAGGTCAATGCAATGAGAACAGAGGTGCACAGAAAATTATCTTTAATTCTATTCAGAATATGGGCAGTTCTTCCCCTTCTGAAATCATCAAATTGAAGCAAGTGACACCCAAAAGTCTGTAGAACACAATGCCACTCCTCCAGGATGTGCACTGTTGTATAAAAATGTCTTCGGCTGGAAGAACTCATTATAAAAATAGGAACAAAGGTAATAGGGTAACGGGATAACATTTTCATGTTTTAAGAGTTTTAAGCTGAAGTATTACAAGAATGTGCTGTGAACATAAAGCTGAATAGAGTGATGATGAGAACAAAGTTGTAGATACAGAAATAGAATGGCATGGAACCAGATGTGAGGTGGTGGTATGTCAATCAGAGAGAGGGAGAGAAGACCAACTGCTTTCAGCCAACAGTGCAGGAATCATATCCCATACATCCCCATGACTGTCAGGATCCAACCATCCTGTTTTGGCGAGCCTATATTAAAAAAAATCAAAATGAATCATAATCTTAATAAAAACCATAAAACACATAACTTTTAGAATCATACATGGGGGATTTCGTACACTTATTTCTGACAATTATTTTTTCAATGTAATTCCTGAGGCATTTTGTTCAATTGGACTTCAGGAAAAATAAATGTGTTTGCTATTGAAGAATATTGCTAAAATTAAGTCTCAGAGGTTCAGAGCACATATTATTCTTCTAGAGGATGTGGATTTAGCTTACACAACACAGTGTAATTTCAACTCTAGCCTCTGGTCTCCACAAAATCCACATGCATGTCTCAAATTCAGCATACATACACATATTTAAAATAAATTGATAAAAATAAAATAAAAAATGGGGAAATGATATCTTAAATGATAAGTGTAGAATCAATTTTAGAAATTTGAAAATGCATTATGCAAAGAAACTATAACTTATAAATCATTTTTACCAAACACACATATGGTTGGCAGTGGACACATGATAATTTCATGCACGGAAACGCTCCTGGAAGTAACAGTATTCAAAGTGACCAGGTGAAGTCTCATCAGCCTGTTAGAATCCACACAAGAGCTGAAGCAACTTAAGATGGTCTAAATAAATACAAAAGTAGAAACAAAATTAACAGTAATGTCAGAAGTAAGGAGGAAATGCTTTGGGCAGATGGCACAGTATAAGCCAATCCTCAGTAATTTCTTCAAAATCACCATCAAAAGAACCATGGCCTCTTATCTCCATTTTTCAACACTGTACTGGTGGCTTCAATCAAAATATTAGGCAAGAAAAAATTTAAAGATATTCAGAAAGGATATGACTCTATACTAGAGAGAATTCTTAAAACTCTGTCTAAAACAATGTGTTAGAACTGATGAGTAAATTCAACCAAGTTGTAAATTGCAAAATCAATGTACAAAAATCAGTGCTGTTTCTATACAATAAATAAAACTCTTCAAAATTCAAAAAGGAACATAAAATAAAACTCTTCAAAATTCAGAAAGGAACATAAGAAAACAATTCTATTTTACAATAGAATAGAGAATAAAATGAAGTATTGAAGAGTACATTTAACCAAAGAGGTGAACTGCACATACTCTGAACACTAAAATTTCCTGAAATAAATGGAAAAGACAGATAGATGGAAAGAGAGCTCATGTATAAAGATTGGAATCAATGTCATTCATGTTTGCACACTACTCTAGGTTATGTTCAGATTTAGTGCAATTCCTTTGAAAATTTAATTTCCACAAGACAACTAAGCAGGTACAAAAGATTCTTCTACAGTCTCTGCTTCTGTTCCTGCCTTGACTTCCCTCCATGATGGAGTGTGACCTGAAGTCAAATAAGTACTTTTCTCTCCAAGTTGTTTTGGTCATGGTATTTCTCACAGTAACTAAAATCAAATGAAAATAATTGATACCAGAAAGCAAGAGTTGCAATGATGGATGGTGCTATATGGTTTTATGCCTTGGAATGTTTTGTGGAAGGACTTTAGTGTGAGTCTAGAGAAACCATTTCATAGGCTACTATGAGAACTTGGAAGGCAAGAATGTTGAAAGTGATACAGACAATGAGACCTGGCTTGTCAAGTGTCAGAGAGAAGTTTGAGACAGTTTCTCAAACACTGTATTTAGGGCAATTTCTATAATATTTTTGCTCAAAAAAACCTGTGATTTCTGAACAGCTCTGTCTAAAGATGCAACTGTATTTAACAAGAGACCAACATCATGAAAACATAACATATTTTAATTGGACAGGTGAAGCTGATCAAACATCATAGAGTCTAAATCTTCTGTGTAATATTTTCTGAGAGTAAGCACACAGACAATGTGATCCAGAGGTTACCAAGGGTGCACATCAAACTGTCAATAGAACTTAGCAAATAATGGAAGGTACCACTTTGGGCAGCAGAAAGCCATAGGACTAAATGGATTGTGAAGAACAACTGAGGACTGGCACTGTGGAAGGCCAAGAGAGACTATTAGTGAAGGTACAGTCTAAGCTCCAGTAAAGACCCCCGGATATTGGTGATCCCATGTTCATAGTTGACCGCAAAGCAGGATATTGGAGATACCCAGTTTCTGGGTTGGCTACAGATGATAGCAGCAGGTATATAATAGAACCAGCCTGGTCCTATGAGATAGATAAACCATGTGTGCTGTGGATGGTGGAGCTGTAGGCATGAAGTAACTAGGTCCTCCTGAGCCCAGAAGCACATGAATGTGTCCAAGATGTCTGAACTATTTACACTGTTGGATTTTTTGGTTGTTTTTGTTGTTGTTGTTTGCTTTGTTTTGATTGTAACTATGTCCTGGTTCTTCCTCCTTGGAACAAAAGTGTATATAACTGTATTATTATTATTATTATTATTATTATTATTATTATTATTATTTTATAGGAGCCCACAGTTGAGAGTCTTTGGTGTTTTAAGGAGAACTTGTAAATTATTATATTTTTTTCAAAGAATGTGGAATTACAATGTTGTACTATAATTTACATTGTGATCCTTACATAAGGACAACAAAAGAGAAGATAATTATTTAATAGTGAGGTGTTTGTGTATCTGATTAATAAGGGGTGAGTTATGTTGCCTAGTTTTGTCAAATCTACATATGCACAAAGAGGCAGTGTCTACTGAGCCCATCGCCCATCATTCTAATCCTGTGTCTTCTCAATCTACATCAGAGATTTACCGTGTGGAAAATGAAACCAAACTCACATTTCACCTGAATGCCATTATATGAAGAACCAAGACTCTAGACTTAGCTTTTGTGATATACAGTCAAACTTTAAAAAGTATTTTAGCAACATTTTAGAAAAGATGTTTAGGTTAAAAGAAATGTTTTAATCATTTCTATGTGACTATGTTAAAATTAACTGACTCGGTAGCCACCATAAACAGTAAAACAGATGTAGAAGAAAACTGGGAAGTACATTGTCATCCACATTCTTGGGCTCTCAAGAAATTTAATTTAGGTCCTTATAAAAGTTTTCACCTCTCAAAGGACATTTAAATCTTATTATTTTCTCAATGATGTCAGAAGACCTCAGTTCAGACACAGCTATGATTCCTCAAAGTCTAACACACTAAATGATCCACATAGTTACTCCCAATATAGATATTCTAGTAGGTCAACCATGCCAACTCTCATCCTGCATGTAAACCAGAGAAAGTCATGGAGAATAAAAATCAGCTTATTGAAAAATTTTATGATGTTGTTCAAGATGTCAGTTAGCCAGGCTAATTGCTTCTACACAGGCACCGTACAAAACACTTTCAGTGGAAATTGACAGTTGTGTACTGAACATAGACACATAAAGTAGTTTGGAAATGCAGTTGTTTTGAATGTACTATGTAGATCCTTTGTTCCATGATATAGTCTGAGCTACATGCATGTTTAAAACACCAACCAGCCCCTATTGACTATCCAGAAATACTGAGAAAAAGACATATTATGCCATTCCCTTAGCTTTTTGACTTTAGTAGCTATTGGTCTAATCCACTGACTGCTAACATGAAATCCACGTGTGCCTTGACAGTTACAATGGTGCACTATATAAACTATATTGCACATTGATTACCAGCAACTTGACATTCAGAGGCACATACTTTATATTATAAAATCCAGCTAGTCATACCAGGGCCACAAAGAGCAAGGATACAGGAAATGCCAAAAGGGGGCTGTGTCTAAGAAGCAAAAAGGACTGGAATATGAAGGGCTCCTAGCTAGTTGGAATCAATATGCTTTTTATGACTTGAAAGATTTGATCATTAGTTTTCTAACATTTTGCTTCATTTTCAACTTTCAATTGCTTAATTATTAACAATTTAAAAACCAGAGAATGCACAACTATTACATCAAAATTATACACAAATATTAATTCAATCTATTTTCATATTTATGAAAATTATACATTAATCTTTCAAGGGGCTTTAAATTCTTTTTCTAAATTTTTAATAGAACTACATGATTAAGAGTGCAAAAAAAGCTGTGCATGTCGCACATCTTCTGATGTGCTGTTTAGATTTCTTTGAGCTTCCAAGAGGAATTTCCCCCTGGAGAATGAAGGTACTCTCAGCTAACAGCTCTCTGGGCTGAGGATAGTGAACCTCAGTACACTCAGTCTTCCTAGAGTCATTTCCCTGGAGAAATCGACCTCATCACATGTACTTCCCTGCCACCTTGTACTATTTACTATGTACTCTAGAAACAGAAAGATGTCTATATATAATGTTGCAACTGTAAATTTCACCTTAAAAAATGAGCTAAGAGTACAAACTCCAGGAGAGTGTGCTGTGCAGTTGTTCTCACTTCACCCAAAATTTCCTAACTCTATCCTGACTGGTGACACTAAATCAATTAATAGACTCAAGTAGTCAGAATGATGGTTCTCAGATACTTCATTCTAAGCACATCCATCTCTTGATGGAATTTTTGTATTGTCTAAAATTCATATATGGTTGCTTTAACCTCTAAATGTCTGTGTTTGGAAATGGGCTCACTAAGAACAAAGAGGAGGCTAAAAAATCTCATGTGGTGAGGTACAGTGAGCTGAGATCACTCTCTTATTTAAAAAGTAATTGTGAAATTTAATTTCAAAAACAAGACCCAGATGCTTTGTTCTAAGCCATTATAGTATATATCACTAGGATTTACAATTTTATTTAAGTTCAAACACAACAAACCCCTCCAATACTGTATAGCCTAAAAATATTCCTAAGTTTGGATAATGTTCTAGAGGTAAGTGAGCATAATTGTCACTGTGCAGCAGGGTGTACATATATATACACACATCTTCCCGGTCCAATTCCCTTTCCATACTCATATATTTGTTTGGGATTATGACCCACTGAGCTTAACAAAAGCTGTCTGTGTGGATGTAGAAAAGGAACTGTCTATTAGGACCTTGTGAATTTACTAGTGGGAATGTAAGTGAAGAAGTGTTTCACCCTATTAGATTATTTCATTAGGAAGGTATTTACTACTTGCTAGATACTGTTTCCAGTCTCCTTAAACCTGGCTGTAAACATTATACATTTCTTCCAGTAAAGAATGCACTCATCTAAATGATCCGTTGCTTTAGTTCTAATAAACAATGATCTTTTACTATTTGTAAAACATGATGATGTTCCTTCATGATTCTTTTCCTCCATGTAAGATTTTATGTTTGTTTGGGTTATATAATTAATTAAATTTGTTATTCCATGTTGTTGTTTATATATAAAACATATTGTGTATATTCTGATTTCCCATCCCAGTTAAACCTATCTTTCTCTTCTAGTTCCCTTTCTGTGCTCAAATATTTGTTTTGGTTTATGACTCATTTAGTTTAACCAAAGTTCTCTGTGTGGATGTGGAAAAGGAACTGTCTATTAGAACTTCATGAATTTCCTAGTGAGAATGTAAGTGAAGAAATGTTTCACCCTACCCTAGAATATTTTATTAGGGAGGTATGAAATTTTTCTCACCTCCATGACTGAGGGTTGACAGGATCCTCTTGTGCAAGTCTTAGTGTAGGTCATCCTGACTGCTCTGAGTTCATTATCAAAATGGCAGTCATGCTCAGGAGAAGCATTTAGCAACATTTCTTCTTATCTTTCAGTTCTTATGGTCTTTCTAACATCTTTATTGATGTTCCCTAAGTCGTAGAAGTAGTGGTTTAAATATCTTGTTTAGTGCTGGGTAGCTCAAATCCTAATTGGTTAAATTAGGAGCCAGATATGGGGGAGAAATGCTCAATGATCAAAGAAGTAAAGAAGCCAAACACTAGAGAGACTTTTGACCTCTATGGAATAAATCCTCAGGTGTCGCGGGTGGGGGGCAGGGATCCTGTCTCCTCCCACCTAATATTCTTCTCTCCATCCAGCCATGTCACTTTCTATCTCAACTTTCCTAATGCTGTGATTAAAGGCATGTGCTTCTTAAATTCTGGGATCAAAGTCACAAGATCCCCAGTGCTGGGATTAGAGGTGTGAGCCTCCACCAACTGGTCTCTATGGCTAACTATTGGTTGTTCTTCCCTCTGATCTTCATGCATGCCCTGTTTGTTAGAGCACCAGCAAAAAATCACCACAATGCTGAACATTCATCCTTCACTAATTCTCACACTTTCAACAGCCATGAACCTCTGTATCCACCATTGTTGACAGCAAAGTGAAGTTTCTCTTATCAAGGCTGATAGTAGGACTTTTGGGAGAGGGGAAAGTTGGGGGTTTGGGAAGGTGTTATAAACATAGATGAGCAGTTTGACCCTGTTTTAGTCTCAATTAAACAGTTGTAGTAAGTTCATGTTTTCTTAGTTTTCTCAATTAGATGTTTCTTTGTCATTCCTCAGGCTCTCCCTTGGATTGTATTTTTTAAAAAATCTCTTTGCTTTCTGATACATACACATATTCACACATACACACATACATACTGACACACACACACACTCCTCCTTGGATGGAATTTTTTAAAAATCTCTTTGCTTTCTCACACACACACACACACACATAAACACACACATGCTTGGATTACATTTTTTAAGAAAGCTCTTCACTTTCTGATACACACACACAAAGACACACACATACATGCACACATATAGGCACACACACACACACACACACACACACACACACACACACACCTTTGCTCCATTTCCTTTGGTTTAATTTTCTATACTGTCTTTAAGGTCTTAAATTAAATTCTTGGCTTTTAGTTTGTTTGTGAGATGTTTCCCTATGAAGCCTGGGCTGACTTGAAGCTTGTAAATTTTTATTCCTCTTGCATTGACACCCGATGGAAGTGATAGAGATATGCAGCATAGCACTTAGCCACCTACATCTATTTTATATGCACTGTTTTCATTTGTTACTTATAGATATCATAACTGTGTACAGTATTAATCTTTGTGTTGCCAGTTATCTGTAGATATGATTTGATAGTTGGCCTGATTAACTAGCAATCTTGAATTGCATAATTCCCCATAGATTTTCTGTGATAACTACAGAGTTTTTACATAGATTCATTACATTATCACTCCTTCTAGAAAGAGTTTGGAATCTGTCTTCTACTTCCTTCATTATTTTTTGTTTGATTGTTTCCATAAACAACTTTTAGAATTTTGTTTTTTTCAAATAAGTTTAAAAGACATAGAATTAACTTACTGTTTACTATACTCCACTAACATGGGACTGTTTTTCTGCATGTTGTGAAATAAAAGAACTGTTTTTGCTTATGGTGGGCACCGTAGGCAGAGAAATCAGTGTATAGTTAATAAAAGGAGGGTGGAGTCAGATAGAGTCATGATCCAGCTCCCCAAGAATCAATATGCAAGGTAACCTGGGTAAGCCATGGGCCACGTGGCAGAACAGATTAAGGAAAATAGGTTGAATTAAGATAAAAGAGCTAGCTAGTAATATGTCTGAGCCATAGGCCAAAGAGCATGAAATTAATATAAGCATCTGAGTCATTTTGGGGGGCTAAGCAGTGGCGGGCAACTAGGCACTCTGGGACTGAAAGTCTGTGGATATGGACCTATGGCTGGATAGGCCCAGAAACTTCATACTACACTCAACAATTTCTTACATTTAATTTAATCTCTTTATTTTTTTATGCTTCATTCTATTAACTAGAAGTATTTGGTGTTTTGTCCTTGCATCTATAGTTGTTTCTGCTCATGATAAATTCAGTCCCTGTTTTCTTTGGCTTTGTTTCCCCTGAAGCCATCTTTATTCAGGCTTCATCTGCAAATGATATTTTTGTAATACATGGAACCGCAAGATATCAGTTCTCCCTCCGGCACTTGAATTTTTCCATTCATTATTGGTTAGTTTCCATTGATCGTTTGAAAATGCAGTTATCCTTGATGGTCAAAATATTCTCTTCCTTTTCCATCTGGCTTATTACAGAGAAAAGCATACATTACAGAATTGTCAAGTATAATTGCAACTAGAGAGGGACTCAAATCAGAATGGATAAGACACAATCTGGGGAGAGCATTTTATTCAGAGTTATTCCCAAGTGTGGTAAGATGGATTCTAAAAGCTTGTCAGGAACACATGTGGCAAAAACAAAACTCTGTGACCTGCAAGTGAGATAGGATGTTCAGAGTCTACCAGACACACAGCTGTCATTAATGGCATGACAGTGTGACTGATTCTGCTAACCCTCCCTTATTCTCATTAGGAACACAGCCTGGCTGGCACCATGCAGCACATTAGGAATGCATTACTTTTGGAACCAATTACCCAAATCCTTAATCTACACCTTATAGAAGATTCCATCACTTACCACTTTTACGTTCCACAATCAAAATCCACCAACTTCTCAAGGCTCCATCCCTAAATTCTATCCGTTATCCTCTTCCAACTTCACAGCCTTCTACCATGTACACTCAGTCTGTCATTCTTCACTAGAGGCAATGCCTTTAAATATGAATAAGATGATTTAGGGCAGCATTAAATACTTTTGTTTTTATTTTAATGACAAGAAGCCAGTAAAATGCTTTAATTATCGATGATGCTTTTGTCATGGGTCTCTCAGACTTCCTAATTAAAACATAAGGCAGAGAGCATCTGTGGCCTATTGCAGCTGCATCCCTGACCCACACCTCATCCAATAGTATATGATGCTCAATGCATTTCCTGTGTGTAGATAAATGAATGAACTCTAGTTAGACACTGATATCTTCACAATAGTCACTTGAAATAAGTTTGTAAATACTTGGGTGTTTTTTTTATTGATTCTTAGTTTGCATGGTAAAAATTGCTGACTGAAGATCTATGCTGTGTACTGTCATTGGCATTGAGTTAACATCTGCTACAATCCTCATAATAGGCCTCTTCTTCTTGCCACAGAATTACCTGGGGCAAAATACACCTCATCTGCCAGCTTACCCCAAGGTGCACGTTACTCATGCTTGATGTACTTTATTCATTTCACTTTATTTTGACAAAGGCTTTATAACTTCAAATACTTGTTTAGAGGGGGAATGATGCTGTCACAATGGGACCAATTACACCTTTGCAAATATTCACCTGCGAAGCAGGTATTTTATTCCCTCCTTTGGTTTGAAATTTATTCTGCGGTAACGGTATTATTGCCTTGAAATTTGCAGGTGCTTCTGTCCAAGTTGATTTGGGCAGTTCTGAGGACCTCTCTTTGTTTGAGTCTGGTGATTCACAATGATACCACTGAATTCAGAACATTAAGAAAAGGCTTTATCTTTTAAGATAGAATTGCTTCTCTCAACATAGTTCTTTAAAATTGATTCTGATGTATACTTCTATCCTTGCTAGGCATCATACATATATGTTCATATATAGATGTACATATGTGACAAATACACATACATATAAAAAGTAAAATAAATAAAAATTAAAATGCTATAATCAGACCTAGATGAGAGAAAGAAGTTCATAAAACCTTTTCTTATATCAGCATGGCATATATAGTTTATGACTAGAGAAAAATTACTAAAATATGTAATAATATGAATTTTATGAATTCTCACACTATTAGTGATAAATATGTGAGTTGATATCCATAAAATTAATCAGATGTAGCCATCCATGATTTGTGCATACTTTGCATCATTAAGTTGTACCTGACTAGTCATATACAATATATAATATATCTATATATTCATACCTATAAGAATATTCACTTTCCTCTCTGTCTTTCTACATATGTGCATGACATTGAAGGCAATATTGTATATAAACACACACACACCATATCTATCTATCTATCTATCTATCTATCTATCTATCTATATATATATATATATATATCTTTGTATAAATTTCTCTGTATACTAAAAACTTGCCAGGTAAGGCTAACATGTTAGTGCCTGCCTGACAGACTTACAGGGATGTCGGTAATGAAGGAGAGTATGAGGATGGACCACTGTATAACAGGCCCAGACATTTCTAATTATAGCATCTTTACATACATGAGGTCTTCGATGGTGCATGTCAGCATGGTCCTGAACAAACCATGGGGTCAGTGACTTGGCTCAAGTGTCCTTTGTCATCACTGTGACAGAAAATAAAACCTTAGAAACCATTGATTTTCTTGTGCTATGGATAATACAGTGTTCTTTGGTGTTTCTGGTGGTCAGTGCCTCTATATGTGGCCTGGTATTCTAGTCTGGTTTCTGCTGCTGTGATAAAATACTCACTAAATGGTTTGCTCATCTTCAAGATTACAGTTCCTCTTTGAGAAATGCCAAGACAGGAACTTGGAAGTTGGGACTGAAGCAGAAAGCACAGTGGGATGCTGCCTACTGGCTTGCTATCCTGGCTTTCTCAGCTACTTTTTATATACAGCTCAGGCTGGCTTGCCTAGGATGGCACCACCCATGGTGGGCTGGATCCACTAATATCAATTATGAGTGAAACAAACACCCACACAGACATGCCCAAAGGCCAATTCAGTGGAGGCAAGGCCACAAATGAGGTTTCCTCTTTCCAAGAGTGTCAGGTTGACAATGAACCTGGGTGGAAGAATGTTGCCATATGCAAATTAAACTCTGGGAGTCTGGGAGGTCACAGACAATAACTGGCTTTCATTAGATGGAAGAGGGCCAGCCTCTTCAACTGAGATGCACAAGTATTAGAGCCTTGTGGAGCTGCCTCATCAATAAGAAGCTCCTGGGACAGCTGTTTCCCGTTCTCTCCCTGAATAAGTCTTCTACACCTCACACAGACACAGTATTTGACTATGCCTCCTGGTTAAGCCAGCCTCTAGCAGAAGCCTGATGGGATGCTAAAGGTGTTTATGTGTGCATACAATTGTTTTTACTCTCCTAAACTCAAGTAAACTACTATAAATTATTTAGCAGCAATTCTGTCTCTCGGGAAAATAATAAAAGTGAGAATATTTATGCTCCCGCATCCATAGCAAAACACTTGTTCTGTGGTTGTGTATCTGCCACCTGACAATTTGTTGAGTACTATGAAGATAAAACAGGATAAACAATGCGGAGTTCTTCACATTGTCTTTGGCACGAAGTAGGAACTGAGTTCCTGAAGAAGATAGTTGTAAGAGTTTATCAGTCACATCAGTAGATAACAGTGCAGAAAACCACATCTGAAAAATCCATCCCCTCACAGGAACTGCTATTATATATTTTATGATCAGCTATAAATTGACTCAGGTTTCAACTAAGATGAGCTGATATGTTGTGACATGAATTATAATATAAATGACCAATATACTATAGTTATTATTTTGTTTTCAGTGTTTAAACTTTATATATTTAATACTGTTGCAGGGCATTCTATCTGGGACTCCTGGGGGGAGGGGGTGAGAAGGTGTGAAGTCCACGGCCCAGACTCTGGGAATCAGGTGAGAAGCAGACACAGACTAATCTAAAATAAACAGCAGACCCACAGACTCATATCCTGGAGCAAATCTATACCTCTGTCTCCCACTTTCCTATTAGCAGCTGGAGATTCCCCTAGCCATTCTCTCTCTCTCTCTCTCTCTCTCTCTCTCTGTGTGTGTGTGTGTGTGTGTGTGTGTGTGTGTGTTTCTCGTTGGCCTGCAGCAGCATGATGATCATGTGTCACCAATCACTAGTCACAGTGGCAGACACATAGCTGGCTCAGCAAAAAAAAAAAAAAAAAAAAAAAAAAAAAAAAAAAAAAAAAAAAAAAAAAAAAAAAAAAAAAAAAAAAAAAAAAAAGGCTAGCTATGTGTGCATGTCTAGTACATTACACAGAATAGGGAAACCTCAGCTTTACCAGGCAAGCAGCAAGCTGTCTGGGTTCCCCCTATATAATACCAGAGTATATAATTACTTATAAGACTTTATTTTTTTAATGAGAAATAGGGAAAAGAAATATTGAATAAAATACATAAATTTCAAATAGTATCATATTCCCTGTGGCTGAATATTCCTGTTGCATTATATCTTACTAGCATAAGGAGTATAAAACCATACATTCACACAGACACACAAACACACATATACACAATGATTATTATTTTAGTTGCCATATGATTTAATTAAAGTTTCTCATTTTTCCTGGCTTACATGACAATCACAGTTTGTGTTTTGTAATTAAGAAAGTCACAAGGGTTGGGGAGGTGGAACAGTGGGTAAGAGCACTCACTTTCTGCGTAAATAAGAGGACCTGAGTGCAGATTCTTACTACTTGGATGTGGCTTCCTGTGCCTACAGCCCCTGCACTGTGGTGGAGGATGCTGAGACAGGAGGATTGCAACAGCTTGGTGTCAATAAGCTAATGAGCTCCAAGCCAGTGAGAGACCTTGTTTCAAAGAAGTATGATGAGTAGTGACATCCTATTCTGGCTTCACAACAAGATGTGACACAAATGAACACATGAATACAGACAAACTGACAAACTGACAGACAGACAGACACAGTGAGAGCAAAATGGAAGAGCACAGCAGTCTTCAAAGGCAAAAATCTTTTCAAATTGCATCCCTTCTATTTCTCCAAGGCTCTGTCTTGATCATTTATGTTTTCTTTCCCACTTTAATTAAGTGGTAGCTTTTCCTCCCCTAAGTTGACTTTCAACACATATACTTATCCTTTAAGTATCCAATAGCTTTTAGAATAAGTATTCTGTTTAGATGTAAGGGAATAGACTGCCAGGCTTAATCCCTCCCCCATTAGCCTTTGATAGCATGTAGGCAAAGCACTTTTCCAAATGTGCTGGGTTCCTTCCTTGACTTGCCTGCAGAAAACAAGATTCCAAGTACTGCTTTCCCTTGCATAGGAACTCTAACAGGTGGAGTGGAGTAACTGTTGTAGGTTTGAGTTTTAAGCTGTTTCTATACCATTTCTGTTGAGGCTATGATGTCTGTTTTGAATTACATATGCCCTGCATCTATGAATCTATCATAGCTGTGTGATGTTGGCTATCAAAACAGATAGACCACCCATGATACTCATTTGCTCTCGTTTAAAAAAAAGATATTGCATTGTGTCATTGCATCTTTTATTTTTTTGTTTTTCTACTGAACAAGAGCACATTATAATTGCCATGAATCTGTTTGAACAAGGGGCACCTACACAAAAGTGGGCCTTAGTCTATTCCCTAAAATTGTTCCAAGTAAATAACTCATTAAGCCTCTGCATTAGACATCTTGATGAAGCCTGTGGGATAAGCTTCTTTCAAGGGTTTGCTTTTCTGTGAGCCAGACAGGTGTGCATATCTCAGCAGGAGCTTTGCTTATATAATCTGAAGTCAAAGATGTGTGTTTGGGTGCATTCTGCATACAGATATAGTTATAGAAGCCATGGAACTAAGGATGGAAATTCAGAACCTTGCTAGAGATTTCTGAGCAAAGAAGAAGGGGAAAATATGAATGAGACTGGGAATGACTAGCAGTTAAGGACCTCAAGGAAAACAGAAGTTACACTAAAGATGCCAAAAGAATGAGAATTTCTGGCTGGGAGGTGAAGACTGAGAAGTAGAATTCAGGGATCAGACACACTGAAGACCAGAAACTGTCACTGACTTGGCAAGAGGAAACGAAATAAGGATTCCAAGCATCCCTTCCCAAATGAGTTAGAGGCAGAGTATCACTCAGACAGGTAGAGACATTGATAGCTCAGAGTAAGATATGTACCTCATCGTTGCTATTTAACTAAGAGTGTGTGGAGTAAAGGGGGAATCTTGGGTTTGAGAGAAATTTAACTGAGTAACATCAAAGGATTTTGAGCAGTCGTGTGACAGGAGAAAACCCAGTGAAATAAGTGGGTCTTATTTCAGGATGATAATGAGCCTCAACAAGGCACCAAATTCACTATAATGGAAAACTTGACTTCTGAACTAGGAACTGTACTGAAAGAGAGTGTAGCAGGAGACTTATGTGTGAATGTGTGGAGAGGCAACAAAGTCATCTGCTGAAGTCACATGAAACAAGTCCCGTATTTGCTAATTTTTTGGTAGTTGGAAGTTTCTGTCCTACTAGAAACTCTCAAATACCTAACAGCCACTTTGCAAATAATTGACTCATAGGCTTAATAGTATAGTAAATGCTGGACCAGTAGTTCAAGCTTATTAGTAACTCTCATCTTGCTTCCTCTACATCTGGCAGTTGACTTCTTCTCTGCTTTTTCTCTTCCTAGAATTCTGCTAGTCTTGTGACCCCCACCTATATTTCCTATCTGGCTACTGGCCAATCAGTGTTTTATTAAACCAATAGGAGTGCCAAATCTTTATAGTGTACAAGAGCATTATCCCACAGCAACTTTTGGAACATGGAGGTAGCCAGGGAAGCAGCAAGAAGTCAGAGTTCACACACTGAATCTGTTCTTCTCACCAAACATCTTTCTTCTAGGGAAACAAAATCAGGACTTCCAAGTTTAAAATACATTATTCCCTTCTGTTGGGCCCTTCTGAGGCCACAGGGTTGAGGCCCAGTGTAAATTCCTACGCCTTCCTAGAGTTTAGTGACTTGTCTCTGGCCATAAACTCCATGTGTGAGTGATTCAGCATAAACTGATCTAAGACCGCCTCTGCCTAGCCTCTGCTAACATGCTATTGGCCCTTTTTCCCCACCCCACCTACCCCATCCAAAGACTCCCGCCCCCTTCTCACAACTCTATATAAGACCCAGACTGATGCAATAAAGTGAGCTCTTGCTTTGACAAGGCTTCTGACTCAGCGTGTGATTCCCCCCCCCCATGGCTAAGACATGCTAGGTCATTGACCCAGGGAGAGAGTTGGCTTGACCCATCATTCCATTTCTACCCCAGGGAGAGGCTGGCTGGTCCAGATCTCCCTCTGCCTTATTTGCCAGAGAGAAAAAGAGTCTAGCACCCTTCTTCTAGACCTCTGTATGTCAGTTAGGGTGCAGAGGGTCATTAGGAGATGAGTGTAGCAGGTGACTGAGTAGGAGAGACCACAGACACTACTCTGTGGAGAAAAGGAGCTCCATAATGTTAAACAGATGCAGAGTCCTACAGATGGTCCTAAAGGGAAACTTAGGTGAAGGAGAAGAGGAACAGGAAGAGACACAAATGCCATTGGATGGGAATGCTTGAGTGGACATAGAGGGTCTTAGATAGAAGCTTTGAGCCAATGCTGCAGCTGTCCAAGCTTCTCAGGTTTAGATCCTTCTCAGCTTTTCCTACCGATAAAGGACTTGAGGCTCTAAAACACTAAAGAATAATAAAAGAAAAATGTGGATGTAGAAGTCATTTTAAAAACTCCTTGTTAATCACACAACCTTCTTTCAGTTCAATGGAGCTTCACTAACCCAATATGAAAATCATCCAATAATCACTATTTTTCTTCAGAACATCTGACTTCAGCCATCAGCTTCCAGTGCTTGTATGTAGGGCATCCTCTCTGTATCTCAAACACTGTTAGATTAAGTAGTCCTTTGGCTAATTTTAATTTTTTGTTTATTAGAAATTATTAAACTAAATAATTATAATACTCCTGATATATATTAAGATAAAAGCTTTATTATTGTGTTTCAATTTGAAACCACATTCAATACACATTATTGCAAATATAGACACATAGGAATAGATACATGCATACACATCAAACATAAATATACATACACACAAACATGCATTTACATACATACCAATACAAACATCCATACACAGAGACACACAGCGCACACACATACATAAGTACACAGAAATACAATGCATATACATACACACACATACATAAATACACAGATATACAGTGCATATATATACACACACACAACCCATTTGCACACTGGGAACATCAATATTTAGAAGCCCACTTGTAGTGAGATTATGTTGTAAATAGTTGTCCCACCTACTGGTTTAATAAAAATATTGATTGGTGAAAGGCATACAGGAAATATGAGTGGGGCTATTGGAATTTTCTTTGGATCCCCATGGGATTGCCAACACCCCCATTTAGCAGGAAGTAGCATAGAGAACTATGCCCACATTCCCCCCAAATGTATTATATTTGTTTTTGTATACAGTACTGGTTGTAAGTTGTTATAGATAATGGGAAAAAGGATATTAGATTTGGTGTTCTTCTTGTTTTAAATGAGAAAAGGGGGGGAATATAGTGGGATTATGTTGTAAATAATTGTTCTGCCTACTGGTTTAACAAAAATGTTGATTGGCTGAAAGCATACAGGAAATGTGAGCAGGGCCACCAGATTAAGAAAACTCTGGGAACATCTCAGAGCAGAGCAGAGACACTGCAGAGATGCCAGGAGATGCAGAGGAAAGAAGTTGAAATGCTGCTGAGCAAAGGTGTAGGGAACTGCGTTGTACCACACCCTAAAGGTGGCGCTGGTTTCCGCCTTCCACCTTTTCTGAAGGTGAGTGCGCTCGGGAGTAAGCAACTCCTTATTGGCTGTAGACGAGGATGGTGGCTTGCTTCTGGCGCCTGGGGACCTATGGGCAATGTCTACGTGGCTTACCAGGATTGGAAGCCCAGAGGGTATTTAGCCACGAGCAGACTTCCCCCCAGGGTCGTTCGTCATATGTCTGAGAGTGAGAGTGAGTGAGTGAGTGAGTGAGAGACAATAAGATAATTAAAGGCCCGAATAAACTGCAAAGGGAAGGATCTGGTGTTGCCTGTTCCTTGCTGGGGAGGAGGTGGCGCGCGACACAAAGGTACTGAGCGGCATGGCTGAATAAGATAAGAATGATGGGTTAGTTTAAGGGTAAAGGTTAGCAAGTTATATGCCAGAGCTCTAGGCTTATTATCATAAAATTATAAGTGTCTGTGTGATTCTATGGGACTGTGTGTGTTTCTGCGGGACTGTGGGTCCAAACCTCCAGTGAGCATACATCTGTTAATCACTTTGGCTTGCCCCTTTCACCTTCTTGCAGACAGAAGAGTTCTATGGTAGACATTTCAACTGTGGCAGCTCTCGCAAAGAGTATGGGTAGAGCTGACAGAATGCACACAGACTCTGAAACTGCCAGATCTTCAAGCAGTCTCCCATGTGGTACATATAGACATAACTCAACAGATTGAGTTCAGATTCCCTGCTTCTGAGGACAGCAGATCTGACGTTGTAAGAGAAAGGAACCCACTTCCCTCCCTGGATGCTACAATGTCATTGTGATATGTAAAGGTGGGAAAGTTGCTGGAAGCAGTGAAATGCATGCATCGCTGTTTCATATGAGTGGTAATGGAAGTTATTTGGTTTTGCAAAGCAAAAGAGCACTTTTGAATACATCAAAGTTCTCTGTTCTTGCCTTCTTTTCTAGGAGTTTAATTTTGAAGACACTGGGAATAATATTAAGTAAATTGTAACTGGAGGAAACATTAGGGAAAGTGGAGCTTCTCTCAAAGTTAGAGGGGGCACTGATACCTGCTCTCATTCTGGAGTTCTGCAGATCATGGTCACCAGGGAAGTCCTGTGGTCTTGAAGTGGTGCATTGCCATACTGACAGAGTCCTTGGTGGAAGACAATTACATCCTCTCTCTGGAGTCCATCACTGAGTGATAATGAGGTGTGAACACATTCCTCAGAAACTACAGACATGCCAAAAGGGCAATTTAACACCTCTTTAAAAGATAGATGAGACATGAATTATTCATAATGAGTTCAGGCCACACTCTACAGGCAGTAGCCCAGCTCCGAAGGTGGACTGGTACAGCAGGGACATTTACCTAGAGCCTGCAACTTCTCCCTAGGCTAAGGTCACAGCCTTAATTGAATACTTTCATAGCAAGAATGCTTGAGAAAGGGATCTCAGGCTCATGTTTCCTCAATTCACCTTTGGTTCTTCTTTGTGGAACTTTTGTCTGCTTTATCCTTTATGTGGGCTTTATGGGAATATGTGTATGTTTATAAAGACAATTTTATTTGTATGTTTACCATTCACCCTCCATCTCTATTTATACTTATGCATTGGGCCCTAATGTTTAGAAACTACACTGTATTGTCTCAGTCCTCAAGAAGTTATGTTGTGTACTTTGAGATCAAAATTTCTCTATAGGAGTAGTGTGGGCTGCTGAGCAGAAATCACAGCACTCTGTTATTGCTATAATTCATGCATTGACATGCTGAATTCAATCTAGTTCCACAGAAGAACAGGTAGTTTTTGCTAGGCAGCTGGTTATTACAGCTTTGTAGGTGACATATAATGCTTTCATTGTTTCAAGCCAGGTTGTGTGTAAAAATATTTATGATCCAGATCCAATGGCTCCATACTTGTTTGTCAGGCAACTATTTGAGGCTCCAGGTGCACCAGGCAGTCTAAGTTCTTAGGGTCGCCTTACAAATAAAGATGAGTTATAGGTAATGATGTCAGGTTTATCCGTTGGCTTTATCAACAATTTGTGAAGAATCATTTTTTTGTAAGGTAAATTATACCCTATATTTTTCCTCCAAGTTAAATACCCCCCTTACCAGAAACTTCTTCAATGGCATCAATAAACAGGCTAGGAAGGGACATAAAAGGCAACAAGACATCTGGGGAGTGCATTCATGACCCTTCTGTCACCAAGACTGAACTGTGCACATGAATTCAACAGAACAAGTTTCCTTCAAAAATCTATGGAAACAAAAAGTAGTTTGATTTTATGATAATAATGTTATTGCACTAAATTTGTAAACATAAATGCTTAAAATTTAAGTTCTTTGATAACTTGGATAAAAATGAGTACTGAGGTTGAATGAAGGAAGATATGGGTGACAAAATTTTTGGGCTTGAGCAGGGAGGCCACATGTGGAGGATGCCATAGTCAGGACAATTTCCTTCCCTGGCAGACTGCCCCCTTTGCTGTCCTGTATTCCCTATAAGAGTAGCAGCATCTTTTCAATGTCCTGCTTCCACAGGCAGCCTGGCTGACCATCTTCCTGAGATTCATAGATTGGGTAAAATTCTTTCTGTTTTCCTCAAGCTCCATATAGTTTGTATATATTTTTCTTAATTATATTGACCTGCACATTTGAAGCACCCATTAATTTAAGGCCTGGAATCATTTAAATATTAAATTGATGAAATAAAATATGATACCACCTATTAAATATTTGCATAATTGGCCAAAACACCAAAAAAAAAAAAAAGGAATTTTTAGTGAGAAAACGTGCATCTTCCAAATCCGAATAGAGATACCACGTTAGAGGACTGATTGCCTTAGTCATTTCTCATCTTAAAAGGCATAGATTTTGTGATAAAGTTTGAAGCTATTTGCTTACTTTCATAGCTTGCTCGGCCCTCTTCTCTTTATCTTCTTACCCATTAAACAACATACGCACAATGCACACAGAAGCCAGAACAGGCTGCTGAATCCCGTGGAACTGAAGTTAGAGACAGTTGACTTCTGAGCTGTCATGTAGTTGCTGGGAATCCAGCCCAAGACAAGAGCAGCAGGTTCTTTTAGCGCCTGAATCATCTCCGATGCCCCAAGTCCTCTCCAGTTAGAGACACTGTATTTGAGATCCTTTTCATGAAAGCTCTGATGCATTAAAGGACCCTCTTAGTCATCTCTGACCCTTGCTCCCTGTAGGATTTTGTGGTCAATGTTTCTAACTTATTAACATTGTGGATGAAAACACTGGATTTTTCATGTTATTTACTGTCAAGGTCTCTGCTGGGTCAGATTATTCCCCAAGATGTATGTCTTCCAGATCTATTCAACTTTTAAGGTGAGTGGGTTTTTTGTTTGTTTGTTTGTTTTGATGCGCGGTCATTCTGGGGAGGTCTGCCCTTTCCACAGTAGCTTTAGCTGGCTTCTCTTGAGGTAGTACCTCAGGTCCATTGATGGAACACTGGATAAAAACAGGAGACTCATTTTCTCAAAACTCCTCATTACCAAAGAAGAGATCCTGATGGCGTGAATTCTATTTGGTATTATAATAAAAATCCAGAGCAAAATATTGGGAAAAAGTTGGAATATCAGAGAGATAAACAAACCACTGTCTCGTCTCACACGATAACTCATCAGGTCTATCTCTACAAAATCCTCAGATTCCAAACCTCTCCTCAGCCCACGAAGCACACATCTGGGAAAGCTGAAAGACCTTTCTTGTCTCCCTCAGCCTAGGTATCTTAACTTCCTCTTTAAGTATTTCTAAAGCCAGAATTAAAGGTGTGGGTCACTACTCCCTGATCTTCCTGGCTTGGCTCTATGGTTGACTCTTCTCTGATAGTCCAGACTAATTTTATTAAATATATATCACCAGAGATCCCTATTAATATGTAATAGGTAATATGTGTGTATGAAAAATATGCATTAAGTCTTGTGTACATGTATATCTTTTATTCCAATTTATTTATTTTGCATCTAGACTACAGATTCCCTTTCCGCTCCACCTCCAAGTTCCTTCTTTCCTCACCTCTCCCCATCTCATCTATTCTACTTAGAAAAGGGTAGGAATCCCATGGATGTTGAAATGGATTATTAAGTTACAGTAAGACTAAGCACCTCCCCTTGTATTAAGGATTGCCAAGGCAACCCAGTATGAGGAATAGGATCTCAAAAGCCAGTAAAAGGATCTGAGATAGCCTCTGACTGTTAGAAGTCCCACTAGAAGACCAAGCTCTGTAGATGTCATACATATGCAGAGGGCCCAGGTTAGTCCCATGCAGGCTCCCTGGTTATCAGTTCAGTCTCTGTGAGCTCCTATTAGTCCAGGTTAATTGAGTCTGTGGGGTTTTTCGGTAAACCCAGAAAGACAAACACAGTGTGTACTCACGTATAAGTGGATAATGGCAGTGAAGAAAGATATCCATGCTACAGTGTACAAACCCAGGAAGACTTGGTAACAAGGAGAGCTCAAGGGGACTCTTAGATTTCCCTGGAAACAGGAAATAGAAGAGATTTTGTGGGTGGACTGGGGGAAGGTGGGGATAGGAACATGAGAGATCAGGTAGGGTGGGGTTGGGAAAATACTGAGAGCACCAACTGGAAAAGGGGGGCATTTTGGGTCAGGTAGAAACCTGGTTCAAGGGAAATTCTCATAATCTACAAAGATGACCCCAGCTTAGACTCCTAGAAATATTGAATACTTACATGAACTTGCTATCTCCTGTGATCAGTGATTACCTGTGTAGAGATTGGGACACCAACCCAACCTTATAACCACTGACCTACAGTCTGTGCTGTCTATGACATGTGGTGGGATAAGGGTGATACAGAGATTGTGGGACAACGACTAGTCCACCCTGAGACCCATGTCATGAGAGTGACCCGCCCCTGTAACTGCCTAGAGTATCAGGACATAGAGGCTAGATGGCTCAGAAACCTAGGATAGAACCAAACAAGACTGGAGAAAAGAATGTCAATGTAATGATGCCTAACAATATTCTGCTATACTCATAGATTGGTGCATAGCACAATAGTCATCAGAGAGGTTTCATCCTCTACTAGTGGAAACATGAAGAAATGAGCTTGGAGAATCTTGCTGAAGAGAGGGAAGAGGAATTGTAGGAATCAGAGGGGCCCACATATATCTAGTATTGAGCTATCCTATACTGTTTGGCCATTGACCTTTGTTGAGGTCATTTCAATAACATTCTGCATTTACATGCCATTTTATTGTGTTCCTTTATGTAGTATGCTACATATATTATAGTTTAATTGTTATACATATAAATATATGGAAATATATTTAGTATGAAACAGATCCTCTACAACTGTGGACTTTGGTTAAAATAATTAAAAATAATTGATTAAAATAGATACTTTTGAATTGTTACATTTCTCTATTCATATAAAATATATCTATTATTGCCAGTTAAGGCTAAATTTTACTTATTTAAATAAAAATCCTCTATGCATTTTCTACAGATCTGTGGCTATGATTTTGTTTGAGTTGGCTGTTGTGAAATAGCCACCATTACATGCTACAAAAAGATCTTATGTATAACAGATCTTCAGGACTCTCACAGATCACAGGGACTGTATTTCCATTTCTAATATATTTTTGTTAGATAATTAGTAATTTGCAAGTAGACCTACCCTTTCTTCTCTTGAAGTTCATATATTTGTTACACTGTACTTACTGGGCCTTCAATCTACCTTGAAAAATAACATGGACAGTCTATGCACTTGAATTTTCTTCTTAGAAGTCATGCGTGATTTCCCCATCCATGGGAAGTTTTCACCTGTAACTTCTGATATATAGCTTTTGTCAAGTAAGTTTTTCTACTATTCATATTTTATGAGCTTTAATAATAAAAACTGTTGAATTTATCAGGTGCTTTTCTATGTCAATTGAGTTAGTCATGTAATTTATTAAATCATTAATATTTTAAAATTCATTGACAGATTTTCTGATATTAAACTACTCTTGCATTTTTTAATAAACTTAACCATCTACTTCATCATCTATTCTCAGGTAAAAATACTCTCTATGAAATATTTGCAATTTAATTTAAAATTAGCTTGTGAAGTGGTCTCATGGTTTTCTTCACTGTTCTTTAAACTCATTGTGAAACTAAGTGCAAAGAAACAGCAAATCCACAGTCAGTTGTTCCTGCTTAAAATACATTTAAAAAATATTTTGAGACAATGTATTTTTTACTTTTGTAATAAGTCATATATTATAGGGGTTAACTGTTCTTTCTGAAGTTGATGGCAGTGACCTTTATAAGACTGCACAAACCTTCATGAGATGAAGATCTCAGCATAATCATTACCTTGGGATTTTTCTATTATGATGATTCAAAACATTTGTTTGTATGTCCATTTTCTCACCTCTTAGACTTTTAAAGTTCAATGTTACATTATGTAGTTCTTGATTTTATTTCTTGCCACGTAGTTTCTTTCTTCTTATTACTAGTATAAAATATTCTTTTTTAAAAAATAAATCTATTTATTGTGTCTGTGTCATCAATGGGATCAATATTATATGCCTTGCCTTGTTTTCTTGGCTTAGTTTCCATGTAGCCTTGCATTAGTCTTTGGGATATCCATGTAGTTTTTCTTCTAGTTTTGTGATATCAGTCACTCCATTTTGCATGCTTTAACATTTTATTTCAGTGTGTATATGTGTGTGCATGTGTGTGTTTATTTTTTATTAAGAATAAAGAAGTCACATTTTCTATACTTGTATATCCTTATTGAAGGTCCCTTCCCCCCCCCCCCAGAAGCATCTATTTACTTCCTTCTCTGGGGCTTGTGACTAATTATAGATTAAAGGGAGCTTGAAGCTTGGTGATGATACTTCTAATTTTTCAACTCGTATTGGGGGGGTTCTAAAAGGAAGCATATAATCTTGTGTCATTTCATCACAGAGTTTCTTAGAGTTTGGTGAAGGATTTCATGATAACTTACTACATTCAGCTGAAATAAAACATGAGTAAAAGAGACTTATGCATTTCAGAAAACCCCATTCACTTAACAGTGAAAATCCTGCTATGTGCTGTATCCAGTCACACAGGCAATGCTTTGGAGATGAAGGGTCGAACTCAAGTTGCTAAAAGAAGTCTACAGCTCGCAACAAATCTAGCAACCAAGTGCAGAGAATATCTAGAAGTACCTGGGAGAACTGGCTCTCCTGGAGGACACAACTTTGTGAGGCTAGTCTGAGACCTGAATGTATACCATACCACAAGGAAGGCCAATCAAGTGGGCTCAGAGTTGTCTTTTTCTCACCCCCAGTTTCGAACTTTATTCACTAAACTTCAAGTTATTTACCTGTAGAGTGAGTAGCTGTATTTCAGAACCTTCTAGTTTCTTTCTAGAAATTAAATGCATCAGAAATTCAAATTAACCTGAAAATGAAGAAGAGAGGGTAGACAAACAGAGGTGCTGATGTCTATGAACAATGTACAGCCAACACAAACCACAGACCTAGGTTTTACCTAATTAGACGTACCACCCAGATTTTTTTTTTTACCACATCTGGAGTGATGCTGTTTGATGTCAAGAAGAGGAAATGAACTAAAAATGGTATTAACATTAGCTTAGGAACATTTTTTTTTTGTTACAATGAATTTAATTAACTCAAAGAAATGTGACAAGCAGTTCAGATCATCTACATGCAAAAAAGAGTCAGGGGCCCAAACTGTGCATTTAAGTTCGGAGGTGGGCATTGAAAACTCACCCTAGATTTCTCCATCAAAATGGACAAAATAATTTATTATAATTAGTAATAAAGAATATAATATATTGTATATATGTAAAATATATATAATAAATAATAATGAATATAAGGAGAAGAGATCAGATTAGTGTTCCTACTGTGAAAAGTCCCTGACACTCCCCAGAGTTTTTCCTTGACTCGGATTGGGGAGTTTTATTGATCTTCTGTGTTTGTTTCTGGAAAGAACACAATGGATCTGTCTCCATCAACCCATTAGGCCTGAATAGCTTGTTCAGACTGTCCCATCTTATGGTTTAATGGGGAAGCAATCTGAAAAAGTAAATAAAGAATTGGAATGAATGCATTGCAACTGTTTTATGGGCATGGTAGGACAACTGGAGTCCATCTTGGTAGGTAAGTTTTCTTTTAACACTAAAAAGCTGTGGATCAGCTAAATAATTCAAGCTATTTGTTTTTAATTTAGCATCTGTCCTGTAATGCAAGTCAGGTATTTCCTAGGGTCCATAGTAATTAGTTAGAAACAAAAATCAGGTACTTTGATTTTTCTTCTTAATAAAAGCACTGTTCTGAGTCTCATGAAACCTCAGCTGAGTTCACTAAATGGGAGATGAAGAGCATGCATTCAGGTCTTTGCTGAGTGTTGGGCTCACAGCACTGACTGTAGGAGAGGGGAGGTCTTGTTAGCACACATAGGAAGCAGGGTAAGCATTGAGAGATACTGGGTATGGTAGGCTCCAAAATAGTCATGATTTAAGAGAAAGTTGGCCTTGTTTATTTTGACAAAACCAATTAGTCTACACAGTTCATGCTGCATCTCGTGGTTAAATGATGGTGGCTATTTTAATCTCTATAATACTAAAATCAGTATTCTTGGCTCTTAGCCTCTCACTGGGCATCAATGGTACCCACTTTTGATTCCTTTACCTGAGAAACTATGAGTGGAGTGCAGTGCTGGGTAAAATGAGGAGCTGAGGATGGACCACAGAGGTGGACTGATTTTTTTATCCTAATTCTCTTAGAGTGTCTAATGTACAGTCACTAACAAAGATGAAAGAGTGTTTTGTACCAGCTTCTGATACCCACACTTTTTCTGAACCAATGTTTTTACATGAGTTATTTTTAAGAAATCCCATGTACATTGTTCACCTATAGGCTGGCTCTGTCTGACTGAGAATGGAAAGCCTTCATTCTGACACAAGTTGAGGGCATCTCTAGGTGTACTGCTGCCTGGAACCCATCTGTGTGAATGTCCCTCATGAGTGCACTCTAGTGGGCTTTTATATGCTCTGGGTTCTACTCACCATCACAGCCATTTCTCGTGCCCTGAGTGTTTCTGGAAAATGATCATACATGCTTTGTAGTTTAGTTCGTTATTATCTACAAGATAATGATCTTTCTAGATGCATGAAACCTCTGAGTGGTACTGGAAATCTATGAGTGAGTTCAGGGTTGAAGTTATGAATATTCTAGTCTCCATCATTATGATTAACTGAGTTTACCTTGTGGATAAAGGTGACAAGAAGCCCAGGAAAGTGCTCAGTTCTGGTCATATCAACATTTGTATGGATCTAAAGAGCCTCAGGGCAAACAAATGGAGAGCTGTGGAACAAGGGGCAGCTTTTAGGACTAAATTAAACATTTGTTAAGTCAGGGTGTGTGTGATATTGCATGCTGGTTTACCAATGGAAATGACCTGACAAAGATGAAGAAATGATTGACACAAGAGATAAGAGAAGAAAATTGCTGGAGTGAATTACTTGAGAAAGGATTTTATCCAGAACGTAAGTGGAAGCGTTGACATTAGATATGATTTACAGAGTAAGGTACCAGACACTGGGGAATTGTGGTACTTAACATGAGCAAGTTGTCAAGAACTGCAGGCCAGCTCTCTTCCTCACAGTAATTATAGGACTTTGTCATCAAATGCTTTAGAAACAGAATATGTAACCTATAGTTCATCTAATTTTTTGTTCTTTAATGATTCAGGATCCCAGTATGAACATGATATTGAGTGCATTATGCACAGACCAATGAGTGCTTTTTGTCTTTATCTTAGCTAAGTGATAGTATCAGTCATACTGTTTTCTCCTTGTATATAAAAAACCTACATCTTGTATTTAACAAAATAGTTATAATAAAATCTACACAGTAACTTTTAGTAGTAGAGGCTTAATGCAAACAATCACTTACTATTTCTAGGGATCATAGCTTGAGAAGGAATGGGATAGAACTCTAAATAATGTCCTACACCAAGAAAAAGTTTGAAACAAATTTGAGAAAAGAACCTACTGTCATGTATAAGGCTTCAGATCTAAGAAGAAAGGGGAGGTCACTGCCTGTGGATGGCAGGAAATTCATTAAAGTCATCTTGAGTGGTTTATGGATTTGTAAATGGGATCCCAATATACTGGTCTGAGATGGTAGTAGGAACAATGGGCTAGAGATTTTTATTAAAGCATTAGGCAGCTCAGTCTAGTTTAATTGAACCTTAGGGGTGAAATGAAAAGGGGAATACCTGCTGAGATAATTTAGGCAGAAATTGTCAAGTAGATAGCCAAAGCCAGGGTTTGCTTGGATAAGAAGACCATGGGCCAGGAATGAATGACAGGTGCCACTGTGCCTTCAACAGCAGAAACATCATAAAGGTGTTGGAGAAGCTTTCAGAAAAGCCTCACCCAATTGGCAGTGTCCTTTCTCATCCAAGGACCACTGTGATTAAGAGAACCCCGTGAGCACACAAGGCTGAGAGCTGGCCATTCACCTAATGACTAGCTTGGGAGTGTTCACTTCTAAAAATTTCCCTAATATGCTGTGCTCTATATGCAGAGCTGCAAGTTGATCTTAATCTCTTCTGTTCAAATAAGTATTTTGTAAGTCTTTTAAAAATAGTGTTTTTAAGCAAAGAGCATTGAGAATGTCTCAGAGTTACCATCAATGCAAATTACAGCGTGCCCCAGTAAACTCTTTTACATATGTCTAGAAACAGCTAGGGTGTTGAAACAAACTTCTCCGGAGATGATTTTAGCATGTGCTCCTTCACCAGGGTTAAGGAGCATCTACTATCACTATTATTAGTGATCTGCAAGAAACCTAGAAATATATGTGGGGCTTTATAGGCAGCATACTACTGTGTAGATAAAAGAAACGGGTTTCAGGCCCCATTTATTTAGGTGAACTTCAGGGAAGAAAAACATAAACATATTCAATTGCCAAGCAATCTAATGACAAATGGAACACCAAACACATTGGCAGCATTTATCAGTCGTAATGCCCTTACTGATGGGGCGCTTTCAGCAGAACGGGCATGGGATAGCTAGAATTGTTTATGGGAGTTAAATTGGTGGGCTCATCAGCCATTATTCCAAGGGAAAAATTCTATACATTCCCCCAGAGTTTAAATTGCTGGTTAATGTAACTTCTCTCATTTCTATAGGGACATTCTTGCTCACATGGAGTGCTAGGTTTAACTATGTTCAATGTCATGTCACATCTTGAATATTTAATACATCATAAGAAATGCACTGATTTAGAACAGGCATTGATGATTGCTTCTCAGTATTTTTACTCACTACCATCAAGATGGCTCCAAAAGGCCTGGTAGAACTTACTTTCCCCATCCATACCTTGCTAACCCCCAAAGAAGACAATACCTCTCTCAGAATTGTATCTTGCTATTTGTTAGTAGAGATTCAAAATAATGAAGAAGAAATATCATCATGTACTAGATGAGAACAGAAATGTCTTTCAATGGATGGTTATCATGCTCTTGACTGTGACATTCCACCTGCCATTTGGGTTTGTTCCTTAGGTCTCTCTTGGTGTTCCGAAATTCTCAAAGTCACCAAGTTCTCAAGGCAAAGGGTCATTTCCACATCAAGAGTCTTGCCACATCATAGTCATCCAAAAGACACTTGCAATGAGAGATGGGATAGCTCTTCTTAAATATTCTCCATTGGCCTTCTTAGAAACCTGCAAACCAGTACCTACTCTGCTCTGAGTAAACCATTATACATCACTACAGTTTGGCACAATAGAAAGCTTAATCAGGGTCCAGAATTTGTGTGGGTGTTGGTTCTTCAGTAGAACGAAGTCTTTGTTACAAAGAAATATATTTCTCATTTGGTATCTACTTTGCAACTTCTATTCTATTGTAGCTACTTTGCTCTCTAATACCTCATGAAAACTGTTGTGTTTAAAAGATATCCCAGTAGCACAAGGCTATGCTCAACTCTAGAAATAGCAGCTCTGTCCATCAAACTCTAGAGCACATCACAGTAAAGTTTGAAACTGAACAAGCATCTCTTATAATCCAGCACACTTAAGCATCTATTCTGTGTTAAGTAATAATATCATAGTTTTTGAACTCTTACATTTTGAAAAATAGCTTGAATGAAAAATTAAAATAAAAAAGAAGATCCATTTATTACTTTTGTCCATTAACTTATATAAAATGCACATTCAGCCCATAGGACCATGTTCATTGGAAGGATCTTTAGTACTGTCTTTATATAAGCAGCTGGCATTCCTTGAGAGGCAAATCACATATTAATTGGATATCAATGAGATCACACACTAAATCTGCCTCAGAAATATCTGATGGGTGAGTTTGTGGCCCAAATTAACATCTTTTGAAATTAATTTCTTAAAGCTACACAGCACGCAATATTTTCAGTTGTTCGCAGGAAGTTTCATTTCCTTCTTATTTGCTTTAATGAGGGCAGCATATTAACTGTACACACACACACATACACACACACACACTCATACACACACTGGTTTCATGTGCATGTGTTTACTCTCTTTCATATTGTCTGTGGGCAAGCACTTAGACTTTAGTTTGGATAAAACATGACATTTTTATTGTTATGAATAAAGAAGTCACATTTTCTATCCTTGTATATCTTTATTCAAGGTCTCTTCCCCCTCCCAACACAACAGGTCATTCTCTCTTCTCCACAAATTCCCATCCCCCCACCATGGTCAGCTGGTCCCAAGGTCCCATGGTCTTAATATTGCTTAGTTCATCCTCCACTCCTGGCAAATCCAGTTTTCTCCCCACAACATCAAGACTGAGTCAGGTGTTCCTCTAAGAGGAGTGAGATCCAAGGAGTCAGTCTGTAGCGAAAAATCATAGATTATACAAGTATAAAAGAGACATAGTCTACAAAAGCAAAAACAGAACACAAAAAAAGAGGCAAGTCTTCCAGTCCCTGGGCGCAGCGAGGCTGCGGGTCCATACAAGTCAATACGGCGGCTTGGCACGTTGCTAAAACTTCCTTTTTTAAATAATTCTAACAAAATAAACCTTATTTAAAACATACCTCTTAGTGACGAGTTTTTACCATGATATCAGTCTAAGGTGTTTCTGATCCCAAGCTGTGGTTTGCAGCTTGGGCATGCTTTGCTTTTTTGTTTGTTTGTTTAGAGTCTACTAATGAGTGAGTACATCCCCTGCTTATCTTTCTGGGTTTGTGATACCTCGCTCAGGAGGATATTCTCCAAATCCATCCATTTGCTTGCAAATTTTAGGATATCATTTTTTCTTACTGCTGAGTAGTGCTCCATTGTGTAGATGTACCACAGCTTGTTAATCTGTGTTGAGGGGCATCTAGGTTGTTTCCAGGTTCTTGCTATTACAAATAACGCTGCTATGAACATAGTTGAGCTAATGCCTTTGGAGTGTGACTGTGCATCTTTAGGGTATACACCCAGAAGTGGTATTGCTGGGTCCTTGGGGAGTTTGATTCTCAATTTTCTGAGAAACCACCATACTGCATTCCAAAGTGGCTGAACAAGGTTACACTCCCACCAACAATGGAGGAGTGTTCCCCTTGCTCCGCATCCTCTCCAGCATAGGCTGTTCTCTACGTCTTTTATCTTAGCCAATCTAACAGGTGTCAGGTGGTATCTCAAAGTTGTTTTGATTTGCATTTCTCTGATGGCTAAAGATGATGAGCACTTTTTCAGGTGCCTTTCAGCCATTCGTAATTCTTCTGCTGAGAATTCTCTTTTTAGATCTGAACCCCATTTTTTGATTGGGTTATTCAAGGTTGTGGGCTCTAGATTCTTGAGTTCTTTATATATCTTAGAGATCAGTCCTCTATCACTTGTAGGGTTGGTGAAAATCTTTTCCCATTCTGTAGGCTGTGATTTTGTCCTATTGACAGTGTCCTTGGCTTTGCAGAAGCTTCTTAGCTTCAGGAGATCCCACTTATTGATTGTTAAGACAGCAATTGGCTCAGCTCTTCAGTAAGCTGGGACATGAGGATACTGGTGAGTCTTTGTAATGTTTTATCTTAGTGTAGCAAACAAGTAGTAAGCACATGTGCTTATGGGAAACATGGGAATACTTGATGTGTATAATCACATAAACTCTAAGAATGACCAAGGCAGGTTAATTACCATATTTATCACTCTATATACTTATTTCCTTCCTGACAAGAATGTTCAAAACTCATCTATTTTTAGACACATGTTATTAATAATGGAAATCTACTACTCATGTTGAAAAGTCTCAAAAAAATGAAAGATTATTTTAAGAATCATAATCATGGTTGCCGTGCTATATAACAGACCACCGGAATTTATCATTTTAATAAAACTAAATATTTGGCCAAGATCTTCCCTGTTCCTGAATGTGTCAGCCTCAAGTCCCTGCTGAGATGAGCTCAGATTTCAGTCTTCTTTTCTATGCTCAGCTTGTTTTATTTCACTCGGTCATCCTCTGGGTTCATCAATCTTTAAGATGTCAGATTCTCTGCTTTGGATGCTGAGGAGTGTCCCATTGTGTAGCTTCTACAAGAACTCTTTACTATTGTGCTTTGGGGATATTTTGTGGTAGATCTAGTGGAATTAAGTGTTTAGAACTTGTACTCACAGAATTAGAGTCACAAAGCAGTTCATGTTTTATTTTAATGGCACTTATGACAATAGATATTAGAAATGGAAAACAAAATCAGGAGATTCAAAATAATCACTTCATTCATTCATACATATTACCAAATATCCCTGATTTCTTTACCAATCCCTATAAATTGCATGTGAGATTAACATGTAGATTTGATTGTGAAGGAAGATGTTATTTCTCACATCATAAAACTGATATAGCAAAGATAGAAATTAATATTATAAACATAATGTCTGACAGAAAATAAAAGTATGACTGCACTAATTAGCATGAGAGAATTACATATTGAGCAAACATGAAATTAATAAGTATATAAGGAAATCTGATTGTAATTCCTTTAAGTATATCATGATTGTTAGGATTATTGCTGGAGAGATGATACTTGTCATTGAGAGTAGTCTGACTGTGGAACTGTCAAAATATAACCATGGCACAGTGAAGAGATAAGAAAGAGGATGGAGGGCAGAGAGGAGCTAAGATGGCAAGAAGAGAAGAAAGAATAAAATGGCATTGCAGGACACTTTAGCTTGGACCACAAAGCAGAGGGCATTGCAGACTGTGGCTACAGTATATTCAGAATGAATATACAAAGAACAAGAAATCATTGTGATGCCTGTCATACTCCTGCAAATGTACCTGATGCATGTGTGAAACCCTTGAATCATCATAGTGGAGGTGGTAGTTGATTTTCTTAGTTTTGTTTCTATTGCTGTGATAAAATATTGTGATAAAATGCAGGTGATTCTGTTTTGTGATAAGTTGGCAATTAACTAACCGTTACTGTAAGTTTTGTTTTTTTGGTTTTGGTTTTTTACCAGAAGTTTAAAATACGTAAGAGGCAAGGTCTTATTTCCCTTCCTCTTCCAGCATCTATAACATCCGGCACATATTAAGCACTCAGTGAAGGAGCCATGAATTAGGCAGATACTTTGTAAATTGTTTCTAAGTGGTTATTCTATCCATGGCGCTAATGCATCTACCCAGAAGAAGATGGGAAATTATTCTTAAGCACAAAGTTTGGAATGAGGCTTGAAAAAACATCTTATTTTATAAGGTGTGGAAGAGGATGAACCTCGAAAGTACAAGAATGCTTGGCACAAGAGAAGGCAGTAGGCCGGCTGTACTATGAGTCTTGAAGAATGAAATCTGGGCCTCAGAACAAACAAAAATACTTCTTTATTGGAACAAAACCATAATATGAGGGCATTAAGCAGAGAAATCAGATAAAGAGGATTGAGAAATAAATAGGGGTTTGATAAACTAGAGTGTACAGAGAGGAACCATGGTGAGAGGGTAGAAGGATGTTGGCTGAGAAATTAGAGACAAGTGAGGCCAAGAAAGAGAATAAACACTTACAAAAATACCTGGAGGCCATTGATTTAAAAGATCATGAAAATAGTTTATGAAAAACAAAGATAGATTGATAATGTAAAAATTGTGGACAGCAGGGTTGGGAATGTTTCAGAGAAAGTATAGAAACCTTGCATCTTATAAACCCAATATTGCATGTGAACTATGAGAGCCAGATGACAGAAAGACACACTCTTGTATATTTATTGTTATTTTACTCTTTACAGCTGTATTAACCACATGCATTCATGCATGTACATGTATCATTCTGTGAAAAATTTCAGTATTCACATAGACTTCTTTGTGACATTACAGTTCCAGCTTTGTTTTAGATTTTTTGTTGTTATTGTTTTGGATTTTTTTTGTAAGGTTTTTTTTTTTTTTTTTTTTTTTTTTTTTGGTCAAGTTGGCACAAGATAGAGTTATCTGGCAAGGGGACCTCAAGAAAACTCCACTTATACTGAACAAGCCATGGATGACTTGTTCATCAGAAAAGCAGATGAGTGATTTGAAAATGCACCCCATTACTCACTATAAAAAGTGAAGAGTGGTTCCACAATTATTTTCATGACTAACTGGAAAAAGTAGAAAGAAGGTTCCATAATGCATCCCATGACTTGTAAGAAGATGTTGAGTGGTTCCAGGGTGCATTCTTATAATAACCATAGATATAGGATGGATGGTTCTAGAATGTATCTCATAACTGATCAGGGAAAGAGAAAGACTGTATCATGTGACTAACTGCAGAGACATAGTGGATGCTTCTGGAATATATTCTGTCAATAGCTACTATAGAAAGAAGGCAGTTGATTCCAGAATGTGCCCCTTGACTGAGTAATCCCATAACTAAGAAATAAAATGTCTGAATTCAGAATATGTCCTGTGACTGTGGAAATACAATGAGTGACTCCCTGGCCTGTCAGCTCTACACTGAATATTACCAACATGATATATATTATAAAATGATTATGCTCATGTATGACTGTGACTACGCTTAATATTCTTTTGTTGTTTTCTGCACATCTTTACTTTTGCTCAACAGCAGAAGCTATAAAAGCTTTCATTATGGCAATACAATTCCTATAACATTACCAAGATGCTTTAAAATAATGCTTTTTGTCTCTTCACTGATGTTCTTAGCTGTTAAAATATAAAACATTACTGTTTCAATGAATTTTAATTTTGTGTCCTTGAGCATTTAAATTATATTGTAAGTAATATTGAATAAAAGGAATTTTCTTTTTTTAAAAAAAATTTGTTCTCTTCACTATCAAATATAAGATGGAGCTGTGGTCATTTTAGGATAGAAAATAAAATGCTCATGGTTGGAGTTAATTTGGCTACATGATATTATTACAGTCATGAAGTTATAAAATATGAAGTTATTAGTTATGAAGTGAGTTTAAGTCCATACCTCATTTATATGTGGGAGTGAGGTTTGTGAGAAATAATTTTCACTGATACATCTTTGAAAACTATTTATTAATTAAAAATTAGCAAGACCTGATGGAAAATATGGCTCAGTCTGTAAAGAGCTTATCACACATCCCTGAAAGCATAAGTTCAGAGTTAATGGAAGGAGAGAACTATCTCTGACCTCCATATGCACACTTTGGCATGTGTACCTACCCATTTGTCATACACAGTAGTAATAAAACATTGTTAAGAATTAGCTAGATGAGAAAACTTTCATGGAGTTAAGAATAAATCTTAAACACTTCTTTGGCAGGAATATGTAAAGAATGGAATTTGATTTAAAACATGTACTTCTGTAATTGTATATGTTTTTCCTATTTAGTTATAATCTTTTTATTTTTGACATAAAAGGGGATATGTGGTGATATATTTTATATTTAATAAAACCAGTCTGGAATATCAGAGGATAGATCTACCCACAGTCAAGCCAGGAAGGTCAGAGAGTGGTAACCCACACCTTTAATCCTAGCATGGGAAAGACTGAGTGGTCACCTACACCTTTAATCCCTTTACTCCAGAGACAGAGATCTTTCTGTGTTTCTGTGAGTTCAAGGCCTAACTACCAAATAGTAGTAACTCACACCTTTAATTCTAACTTTAGAAATAAGATACAGAGTTGAAACCAGCAGTGAAGCAATTGGGTAAGAAGTTCTTTAAGACAGTCACAGTAAGACAGAGATTTATTCTGTAGAAGCAGACAAGGACCCAGACTGAGGAAGATGGAAGATAGCTTTTACTCTGAGAAGTTGGCTGGGTGATATTTGACTGTGGTCTGTTTCCTCTCTCTGATATTCCAGCTTTCCCCAATATCTGGCTCTGAGTTTTCATTAAATACAAACTAGAAATCATGATACATAGATTTAGAATTAGAAAATTCCAAATGCCAACTACTGGCCAATCAATGTTTTATCACAGGAGTTTCTGCTTGAAACATAACCACCTATAAGAAAGGCTTGGGGAAGAAAGAGGTAGAAATTAAACAAGCAAATGATGTCACCATAAATTCTGAAAATCCATATATAATTTCATTTAGCTTTTGCCAATAGTCAAGACCTTGATAATTTTTTTCTTTACAATCTGTTTTATCCCCACATCCAACTTATACTCCCAAATAGGTAATACATGCTACAGATTCTCTTCTGCCTTCATGGTGACAATACTTACTTGTTTAATTTCTACTTCTTTCTTCCCCAAGCCTTTTATTACAGGTGGTTGGGTTTCAAGCAGGAAACTCCTGTGATAAAACATTGATTGGCCAGTAGTTGGCAGGAAGTATAGGCCAAGTGACCAAACTAAAGATGATAGAAAGGAGAAGAATGGAGTTAGGAGATGTCAGAAAGCAGGATATGTAGAAATGATGTGACAAGCCATGAACCACATGGTAAAGCATAACTAGAAATATGAATTAATTTAAATATAAGAGTTAACTAGTAACAAGCCTGAGCTACTGCTCAAGCATTTATAATACATATTCAGCCTCTGAGCCAATTATTTGGGATCAGGTAGTAGTAATGGAAAACTTCACACTACAAGTTAGACTTCAAAATATGTCATTTCCAAATTCTGTCTTTTTTTCAAGAGTTTTAGGTAGTTAGCTATGTTCATGCAAATAATCTCCATACTTCTCTCAACAAAATAAGAACCATAATAACAACAGTATGTCTGGCTAGCAGCATGTCTAGCAAATACAAAAAGTGCAAAGCTATTTTATTTCTTAGATAGGGTAAATGGGGCTGCCTCCTTGGAAACTTTAATGCCAGTGGATGTGAGCTTGAGTTCATTCTCACTTTCAGATGCTTGAATTGATAATATAGATTCTAAAAGTCATCCACAGTATTTGATACTAAGAGCTAAGGTGAGATAACTTTATTCCTGACCTGAGGTTAACAGGATACTCTCTCCATTGAGCTTCCTTGAGCTGTCTGAGATCTACTATGTATAGACATGCTAAGGGGTTTAGAGAAAATTTATAGAAGAAAAATAGTAAAGAACTTTTCAGAGAATGAAATCAATGACACCTGTAGTACTTTTCATGGAGCATTGCAGGATCCAGCATGTACATGAGCATTCAAAGCAAGAAAAACCTGACATTCAAGGTGGTATACTTGGCTACCATAGCAGGTCAGATGGTGACATCAAATGGGTGGAGAAGAGAAGAATATGTGAATGAAATTTCCCTGAAATGATGGATTTGGCTACATCCTATGTAGAACATGGATAGAAACCGCTGATGATTAGGGGCTCTACATATAGCTATAGACCCCCACAGTGTGGAAAGGGCCTGACACACAGAACTCAGAGTGCTGCTGCCAGGCATGTGGGTGCTCACTGTTAGGAAAGTGAGTAGAATAAAAAGAGACAAAACCAGCACCTCTGTGGAAAGTAAGAAATGGCTCTGTGCCATCTTTTTTTATCTGTCATAGCTATACCCAGAATTATGCATATTACAATGTTCTCTACAGGAAACAAGATATAATCCTTAGGAAAACATGGCAAATTTGAGGAAAGTCTGAATTTAACATGGGTATTATATTCATAAGTTTTAAGGTTTTTTTTTTTTTATTGCCATTGTGCTCTGGTGATGTGTGTGAAGGTACCCTGGGGAGATAGCTGACACTGAAGTTCAGTGGGGCTAGGAACTTTCTAACCATGAACAACAAAACTCTAGACTTGGGAAATAATTAAATTCATTTTCTTGTTGGAAGTCATAATTACAAACCATGAAAGTGTGCAGACACACAGCTTATAGCTATAGAGTACTGTAATGGTGCTTCTAACTCTGGCCAAAGATAAATTGTGCCCCCAAAATTGCTACTGAAATTCATATGTCACTGGAAGGCTAATTATTCATTCAAGTGATGCTAGACACACTGGAGACTACCTGTGAGATGCTGTGATTTAGATGTAACAAAGCAGTGATGGACAGTCGACTTCCTCATTATATGTGCTAGTTATAGTTTTTCAGAGAAACAGAGTACAGAGGCTGTAACATGCTACCATCCCTCTGCACTGCTAGAATCAGGCTCTGTGGTTTCTGCTGAAATAGAAGAATATTTGAAAATTATTTAGAAAAGTCACTAAGTAGATAGACTTGTATTTTTTATTCCCTAAACGACATAGTACCACAAATTTTTATGTAGCATTAGATTGACGTAAGCATTTGAAATACTACAGTGCTGATTTAAAGAACTGTAATAAAGCTTTATGCATATACACTATTTTACATGAAGAACAGCAGAGTACCTATGGAATTTACTATCAATGGTCTTTAATCTACCTTCTCAGGGATCAAAGTGTGGTCTTTTTTCCTCATTATCCAAATATCTACCTATTTATCTATCATGTCTCTCTCTTTCTCTCTCTTTCTCTCTCTCTCTCTCTCTCTCTCTCTCTCTCTCTCTCAATCAATTTATCTACTTATCATTTCTTAACTATGACTATACATATTGTGTATGCATGTGTTATCTATCATCTATCTCTAAACTATGGCTAATTTTCTACCTATAACCTCTTACTATGTATGCATGTATGTCTATGCAGCTGGAAGTTTCTGGCCTGGCCTAGCTCCAAGATCTGGACCCACAGTCTCAAAGCTGCTTAGTTCCAATTAATCGCAAAAAGGTTTATATTATAAACTCTTTGGCCTATGGCTCAGACTTATTACCTACTATTTCTTACAACTCAACACATTCTTATTAATCTATGCATTGTCATGTGGGTCTATGGCTTTACCTGTGTCCCATAACATCCTACTTTCTGGGCAGCCTACATCTTCTCCTTGACTCTTCCCTTCTCCATCCTTATCTCAGTTGTCTGCCTCTAAATTGCCTTTCCATAGACAAAAACAATTTCTTTATTAACCAATGGTAATAAAGCATAATCATGGCATACCAAAAGACATCATGTATGTATGTACCTACCTTCTCTCTTTGTATATCTATTTATTACCTATCTACCATTTACATATCTGTCTATCATTTATCTACCTTCTTCCTATTGCTATAGTAAAAAATATTCTGACATAAACAACTTAAAGTAGAAAGGACTTATTCAGCTCATGATTTCAGGGAAAGTCCATCAGAGACAGGAGGTCACAGTGGCAAGAGAATGGAGGTACTAATAACACTGTACTCAGAGCCAAGAGCACTAAATTTATGCATTCTGATGCTCATCTAGCTTTCTCCTTTTTATTAGTTCTAGGACTCTGCATCCAAGAAATGGGGCCACTAATTGAGATCTGTTAAAGTAATTAAGATAACTCATCATAGACATTCTTGGAAGCCAATCACTCAAGTGATTATAAATTGTGTCAAATTATTAATTATCACTAATAATTATATGTCTACCATCTATATGTAGAAATGGGGATTTTCTTGGGAATAGAAAATTGTCAACAAGGAAGCTAGCAAGTGTGAAATCTATGGGGTAAGAAAGCATCAAAGTCATGATAGTGTTATAAAGTTGTCATTGTGTATAGATGCTGAACTTTTTTCATTTATCCATCTGCTCTTGGCTACATAAAGCTGGTCCCATTTCTTAGCTGCTGCAAATGGCAGAGCAGTGATAGTGAATGTGGAAATACTTCTATAGAACATTGCCTTAGATCCTTTGAGTATACACCAGGAGTGACATGGTGGGTCATATTAGTTCTAGTTTTATTGTTTTAAGAACATTCATAGATGTCCCTGGATAGGTCTCCAACCAATAATGGAGCGGGTCCCTAAACAGGACTTACTCTATAATCAAATGAATAACCACCCTAAATGTCATCACAAAAACTACACCCAATAATGAGTGGAAGTGTAGGTAGAGATCCATGAATAAGCATTAAGCCAAGCTCCCCTTACAGCTGGAGAGTTGGGGAAAAGAGTCTGTATTAGCAAGGAGATAGGGAATATGAGGAGGAGTGCCACAGAGATGGCTGCCTGGAGTTCTGGAGAGTACTCTGAATCAAAAACAGTTCCTGGGAACCATAGGACAAAGAGCTAGCCCTTCCAAGGGTAGGCAACTGTTGATTAGCATGGGCAGTATGTAGAGCCTTGAGGGGTGGGATCAGACTGTGTTCCTGTAAATGGCCTGGCCATTCTCTGCAGAGGAGTGCCTAACTCAGCCTTGATATTGGGATGAAAACATTGGACCTGCCTGGAGTGGATGAGCCATGCTGAGCTGACTCACCTTGGGACTTCCTTTTTTGGGAGGAGATTGGGGGTTGGGATGGAGGGAGGCTGAAGGCTGACTGTGAGGGATTGGGAATTGGGTAGGATGGGTGTACAGGGAGATACATGGAAAAAAAATTTTTAAATAAATACATTTTTTAAAAAGGCAAAAACATTAAAAAGAAAGATAGAAAATAACCTAGCCAAGAATGAGTGTTTGTGTGTGTGTGTGTGTGTGTGTGTGTGTGTGTGTGTGTGTGTGTTGTTAAGGGTCAAGAACAAGCGATTCAAAATAACATTGCTGTAATTTCAGATTTGGTTGCATCAACAGGTTCAATCTGATTGGCCTCCTACACTGTACAGAATTCTGTAATTTGGTAATTGGTATGTTGTGCCCACCTCTTGCTTTTATCAATAAAGTTTTATTGAACACACACAAAAAACAAACCTCCATATAAATATCCATGGTGGTCATAGCATTTTATTCAGCTGCTAGTGGTGAATAAAGGTTCCTTCCCTCCATGTACTTGATAATATTTTGTTAAGCTGCAAAGAGAATATTTATGATTATGCATGAAGAATAGTGGTTTTCTGGAACTAGGTAGGAGAAATTTTCCTGCAGTAGGTAGTGCTTTATAATGTTGAGACTCCCAATATATAAATTACCACAATTAAAAAAGTACTGAGCACTTAGCCCTAAATGAGATATCTCTACTGCCTTGTCCGAAGTTCAGGAAATACCACAGAAGAAGAGGCCAAAAGAATGTAAAAGTCATAGTATGTAACGAGTGCTTTGAAGAATAGGCTTCTGTACATGCCATGTCCATTGCCATTCTGAACCCATGACAGCTGCACAACAACATTCCATTAGGAATGAGAAAATGTTCATAAGATCTCAAATACTTTTCAAGAATAGGTTGCTGGGTAGAAGTTCTTTTCCACAATGTTCTAGCCTCTAATACGTGGCCATTCTCTATTAAAAACCCCACCTCCTGTGGCCATGCAAACAACCCTACTTAGACTCAGTGGCTCATAAAATAGCATGATATACGAAAAGAGCTAACTGGAAAAAAATAAGAAATTCAACAGGGAATGAAAAGTCAAGACAGCAATGGAGGTGAATCAGATCAAAGCATATTGTATGCATGTATAAAATTGTCGCTTAACAAAATTCAGAGTGAAGAGCACTGCTGTAAACATCTATCCCTGTTATAAATTCCCACACAACTGTACATTCAGAAATAAAACTTACTCATTCTCAAGACACTATGGAAATTTTACACCTCTAACACTGATAATACCAATGTTAATAAAATTAAAGAAACACCTATGTTGATACTGCAATACTAAACTTTCTGAGACAGTCTCTTTTCCACTTTGGTGGCTATTTATTGTGCGTTATATTTTTTTTATCAGCATACAGCAGAACGAATGCTTCACTAAATTAGTAAAAATCTTCATTTAACCAAAGTTTCATACATACATATGAAAACAAACTATGCTTTATAAGCTCATCGATAGTTTATTCTGAGCCTCAGTTCAATGTAAACTGTTGTGTAAATATGTTTGATACATTCAAGATTTTTGTTAAAAGTAAATTGATGTGGTCTTGAGCCTGTTCATTATCTCACAAAGTAAAGACTGAGTCAGCATTGTAGTTACTTTCTATATATGTAATCAATACATATCTGTTGCTTTTATTCTGATGTTTTATGTCTGAGATTTAATTAAAGCAACAAGAATGATTTGACTAAGAAAAAGAAAACGTGCCTGCTGTAAAGCAGACTCTAAATATACATGGGTAACACATTTTCCCCATCAATTCCATAGTCTAATTAAGGGTCTTAGAAACAGTACATCTTCAGTGATCCCCTATTTCCAAATACTATGTAGAGTACTGTAAGGATATTTCAAATGATTTCATAATTATGAGCTAAAGTTGAGTTCCCAAATTAATGAGCTTTTACAAATCACCTTGTTCTTAGTATGTAACTCTGTTTGAGAATGTCTTTTAAAAGAGTGACTGTTAAAGTGATAACATCAGGACAGTCACATTAAATGGAACTGGTGTCCTCAGAAGATCTGGGTGAATAACATGGGTATAGAAGGTGGCCTGTCAGGACTCAGGGAGATGGTGATCTTTGGCAAGTTGTGGAGAAGGGTTTGAGAAGCAACTGACTCTCATGACCACCTGATCTGGCCTGATAATCTGTGCTTTAAAGTTTCCAGATAATGCTGGGGTTGATGACCCAGTTACTATACTATGAACTTCTGTACTGGTTTACTTTCGTTTACATTGTGCATAGTTGGTGATTCTTGCTTATTTACTAATACCCTCCATCATAATTGTCTAATAAAAGCTTTGCAGCTCTTAACACTTGTAACAATATACATTGCCTGTCATGTGGCAGGCAAATCTCTGTTGTCCTGCTGACCACCTGACAGCAATGTAAACACTAACTTTATACTCCAGGTAAACTGACAGGATCTTAACTGTATTATTTATTTTTTGCCACTCAACTATCTTTTGACCAGCAGTCAACATGTTCAATCTTCTAAGATTGAAACATAATGCTGCCATCTACAAAGGTGTTAGGATGCACTCATAGCCACCCTGGAATATAAATAGCCTACAAATTATATTTTGGGCATAACTAAAATTTTCATTTTTACCATGTGTATGAAGGGAGTTGGGTACAAATCATGTAAGATGATAATTGTCACAGGATAATCTGACACTGCCAGGTTGGCCACAGAGACACGGTGGTAAGAGTTGTAGACTCATAAAACATGAGATCAGGTCTAAAGAGGGAAGGATAAGAAGGTTCCCATAGGTTGACAATTGTAGAGGACACTAATAATAAAATATTCAAAATATAATAAGCTGATGCAAGCCACTCATTTCTTTATTAATTAATCTAATATACCTGTGAGTCTGTTAGGCAGTCATTAGGTAGGGTGTGGGGAAGTGATTGAACCATTTTACTTCCAGAAAACATGCAGACTGCCAGCAGACAGAGAACATAGATAGCCAAGCAAACCTCTTTGGCTAGGTTTCTCAAGATTTCTGGTAGCATCTTTTGAAAAATAAAAAAGAGTTGCCAGTTCATCCTGAGGTGAATCTGAAAGTTTAGATATGAGAACAATGTAGGCCCTTTGGATGTTTGTAAATTGGTAGAGTACTCACCAAACACATGTGAGGCCATGGTATATAATCTTGACATCATATATCCTATGTATGGTGATGCATAGCTGTGATCCCAGTACTTGGGATTTGGTAGCAAGAAGACCAGTCACTCTCAGATAGCCAGACTACATAGTTTGAATCCAGACTGGGATGCACACAGCTGTGTCTCAAAAATAGCAAAAAAAAAGCAAAATAGGTAGTATAGAAACAATTCTGTGTTGTTTTTTATTTTCTGGTGGTTCGTTGTATGTTTGTTTTAAATGTAGTCTGCTAGGATTGTATGGTCAATTTCAACAATCGAACAAGAAGTGGTTTCATTATCCAACCCACCAAAGTTTCCTTCTCATCATTAAGTTCACACACACACACACACACACACACACACACACACACACACGCACACACACACACACACACCACAGAGAGAGA
>PVIH01009856.1:0-79361 GCA_004025045.1 Sigmodon hispidus | reverse complement strand
TCCTCACTCTCCTCCTCTCCCCCATTCACTCTCTTTCAAATTCTTTGCAACCCCTTCATTCCAGTCGTCTATGTTTCTGCAAAGGAAATCTGTTCACTTTTATGGACAGTTTATCGGAGAAGTGTATGTTAAGAGACAATGGATGGCAGTAAATTCAGAGCTTATGTGACAAAAAATTCTATAGTTTCCCCACCCCCCTGGTTTCGTGCACCCACAAAAATGTATTTCTGTGTTTCTCTCTTTAGAACTAAAGAACAGATCATCTCACATATCATCTCATTTGTCTTTTCTCATGTAAAATGTTAGCAAGGTTCATAGTCTCCTTGTTTTTAATTGAGCAAACGAAAGCATGAGGCTGAAGTGCTCAGGATAGCAGATGGGGTTAAGAAATCTGGGTACAAGAACCAGCTCCCCAAATCTAACCTAACACATTTTGTCTTCTCCTTATGAAGAAGCGGTTTTCTGTCTTCTCAGGACCATGGGATTTCTTTCGATTTTCATTTTTTTCCCACTGGAACTAATTTTAAAATTTTTTGACCAAAAACAATTAATAAAAATTAAGTCACAACTAAATTCCCCACTTTAATTTACAGGGATTGTTTCAAAATAGTGCAGCTGCCAACTGAGATAATACTGAGGCTGATACAATCCCATGGAATTTTTTTTAAGACTGCCTTCTTAGGCTTTTTATCAAAGACAATAGTGGTGTTGAAGTGAGTCATTCCGGGGTTTCTGGGGCTCTAGGGAGCCATTGGTCTCTAACCGGCCATGGGAAGACACTAGATTCCATCTGAGAAAGCATTACCTTGAGGCAAAAATCCTTTCCTAGATCAGTCTAAATCCCTCTGCTTGGGTGTAAACCCATTTCCTCCCCAGCCTCAGGAGAGAGGGGGAACAGCTGTGTCTTATCTTTTAACTCTTCCTCTGTGACCCTGGGGGTTGGGCTGGCTCTCCTGTCAGTGACCCCCACTGAGAGCCAGGTTGCAAGCTTTTTTTTTTTTTTGTTATCCTGGCTCTCATTCTCTAACACACTTTCCAGGATCTCTTTTTATGGTGCAAGCAAGGACTGAGATGTGGTCAATCTGAACAGTCGCAGCTTCAGACCTGAGAAGTCTCTCATAGGATTGCTTGAATTCTTCAGGCCATCCCAGGCTGGCAAAGATGAAAATCTGATACCACGATAGCTGAGACTAATATCTGTTGCTGCTTTTCCAGTTGCATTTAGTACTTCTGAAAATTCTTGCTTGGGTCACAGTCATATTCCCAGCTGGGATCAAAATACACCATATGAAGGATTCATATTTCTATCTAATTCATTACACTGAAGCCTTTATGAAGCATCTGGGCTCAGGATTAATGGATTCATAGGGAATCCATTTGGAACCATGAAAAGAATATTTTCTGTTGATCAATCAAATCTTGTCCTACTCTGAAGGGACATTTCAAGGTCTTATCAATACTGTTTTTAACGTCTCATTAACAAATTGCTAATATATAAAGCCAAACTGATTGTCATACCTAAGGAAATTAGTCAGAAAACTGTAAAAAGGAGTTTGACTTATTTTCTATATTACAAGCAAACCAAAACCCATATTTTCAAGAAAAATATAACCCTGACCTTCTAGAGTGGTATTTGAATCTCCAACTTTGAAACAACAATCAAGTTACATTTCCAGAAGCTGGGATCTGGATACAGTGTTCCTAAGTTCTTGACCTTTTATTTAAGAATAAAGTAAAAGCCCACACAGATCACAAAGTAGTAAGGAAATGATTGGAAAGTGAAGGACTAGGTCAGGTCAGAACACACTGCTGAAGAACAGTGGGCTAGATGAGTGAAGACAAGGGTCCAGTTTATTGGCTGGACTTTCTTTCATGGGTCTCAAGAGAGGGAGCAGTTCCATTACTACAAATGTTTGTAATTTGAATGGTTTTGTATTTTGATTAACAGACTTAGATTATGTAGGCTTTCCTTTTCTCTGTGCATGTCACTTTGTATAATGCATCCGGTTTTAGTCTTTTATATATCCAAGTATGCATGGGCATAGAAAATTCTCCCTGAAAGTTCACCAGGGGCACACTTTGAACTTGTTTTGCATGCACCCAATACCACTCTAAGCTTGATCAGTTCATTGATGCAATTCCAGGATTGTGTTTCAGAATGTGTTTGAACAAAAACATGGTAATATATTATTCGTGGGTTCCTAAAGAGAGTAACTCATTTCCATCATTTAAAGAACGTATGGGGTCAGCTCTATGCATGTGTGTCCTAAGTAGCTAGCAAATTGCTAGATAGATGCATTATGTAGAGAGGGATGCGTGTATAACCCAGGAAAGGAGAGTCCTGTGCTACTAAATTATTCCCTATGCTTGCTTGCCTCAGCCGCAATAATATTTCAGATAAATATTTATAAATCTATTGTTCAGCTACATAATGGAACAAAGTTTTCAACTATTAATCATTTAATTTGGAAAATCAAAAAGCATTAAAAAATTCTATCTTACAAGAAAATGAAATAACACTAAGATGATATCAGTGGCATGGTCTCCATCAGGGGGTCATTTCAATTATTTTGTTTCTTTGAGACTTGTATCTTTGTATCATTTGAGCCAGGTATATGGATCAATGCTAGGTATATGGTCAATTTTAAAGAAGGTTCTATGAAGTGCCAAGAAAAAAGGTATATTATTTTGTGTTTAGGTAAAATGGTTTGTGGATATCTCTGAGGTTCATTTGTGTCATAACATCTATTATTTCCATTGTTTCTCTGTTTAGTTTCTGTCTGAATGACCTATTCATTGGTGAGAGTATGGTGTTAAAGTCTCCCACTGTTATTATGTGGGGTTTGGTGTGTGATTTAAGGTTTAGTAATGTTTATTTTACAAATATGGATACCCTTACATTTGGGGCATAAATATTCAGAATTGAGACATCATCTTGGTAGACTTTTCATTTTATTAATATGAAATGTCCCTGTCTATCTTTTTTGATTAATTTCGGTTGGAAGTCTATTTAATATGATAGCTTACTTCTTAGGTCCATTTGATTGGAAAATCTTTTTCTGCTTCTGAAGTTGTAGGTCAGATTATGCAGCCAGGGTGTGTGTGTGTGTGTGTGTGTGTATGTGTGTGTGTGTTTGTATGTATTTTTAGTTTGGCATTGTTGCCTGGTTGCCTGTGCCCTCTCTTTTATTTATTTATATTTTATCATGAATAAGGTCATATTTTTTATCCATATATCCCCCTTGTTCAAACTCCCTTCCCCCTCCTGCCCCTCCCAGTCACTCTCTCTTCTCCCCATCACTTTATCTTTTCCCCAGTAATGGCAGAAGGTCCCAAGGTCCCAAGGTGGCTTAGTTCAATATCCACTCCAGGCAGATCCGATTTCCTCACCCCAACATCAATACTGGGTCAAGAGTTCCTCTAGAGGGAGTGGACTCCAAAGTGCCAGTCCAAGGTGTTTCAGATCCCAAGCTGTTTAGTGGTTGTGGTTTGCAACATGGACATGCTTTGATTTTTGTTTAAAGAACACTAATTAGTGAGTACATCCCCTGCTTATCATTCTGAGTTTGTGATACCTTGCTCAGGAGGATATTCTCCAAATCCATCCATTTGCCTGTGAATTTTAGGATATCATTTTTTCTCACTACTGAGTGGTACTCCATTGTGTAGATGTACCACAGTTTGTTAATCCATTCTTCAGTTGAGGAGCATCTAGGTTGTTTCCAGTTTCTTGCTATTATAAATAATGCTGCTATGAACAGAGTTGAGCTAATGCCTTTGGAGTGCAAATGTGCATCTTTAGGGTATAAACACAGTAGTGGTATTGCTGGATCCTTGGGGAGATTGATTCCCAGTTTTCTGAGAAACTCCCATACTGCATTCCATAGTGGCTGAACAGGCTTACATTCCCATCAACAATAGAGGAGTGTTCCCCTTTCTCTACAATCTCTCCAGCATAGACTGTCATCTGTGTCTTTTATCTTAGCCAATCTGACAGGTGTCAGGTGGTATCTCATAGTTGTTTTGATTTGCATTTCTCTGATGGGTAAAGATGTTGAGCACTTTTTCAAGTGTCTTTCAGCCATTCGTAATTCTTCTGCTGAGAATTCCCTTTTTAGTTCTGAACCCCATTTTTTTTGATGGGTTATTTATGGTTTTGGGCTCTAGTTTCTTGAGTCCTCTATATATTTTAGAGGTCAGTCCTCTGTCACTTGTAGGGTTGGCGAAAATCTTTTCTCATTCTGTAGGCTGTAATTTTGTCCTATTGACAGTGTCCTTGGCTTTACAGAAGCTTCTCAGTTTCAGGAGGTCCCACTTATTTATTGTTGTTCTTAGTGTCTGTGCAACTGGTGTTATATTTAGGAACTGCTCACCTGTGCCAATTCCTTGGAGGGTATTCCCCACTTTCTTTTCTATCAGGTTCAGTGTGGCTGGGTTTATGTTGAGGTCTTTGATCCACCTGGATTTGAGTTTTGTGCAGGGTGATAGGCTTGGATCTATTTGCATCCTTCTACATATTTCCATCCAGCTATGCCAACACCATTTGTTAAAGATACTATCTTTTTTCTATTGAATATTTTGGGCCTCTTTGTCAAAGATCAGGTGTTCATAGGTTTTTGGGTTAATGTCGGGATCTTCAGTTCGCTTCCATTAATCCACAAGTTTGTTTTTATGCCAGTACCAGACTGTTTTTATTACTGTACCTCTATAGTATAACTTGAAGTGGTGGATGGTGATGCCTCCTGAGGTTTTCTTGTTGAGCAAAATTGTTTTGGCAATCCTGGCTTTCCTGTTATTCCAAATGAAATTGAATATTGTTCATTCAATGTCTGTAAAAAATTGTGTTGTGATTTTTGATGGGAAGTGCATTGAATCTGTAGATTGCTTTTGGTAGAATTGCCATTTTTACTATGTTGATCCTACCTATCCAGGAACATGGGAGAGCTTTCCATTTTCTGATATCCTCTTCAATTTCTTTCTTCAGTGATTTAAAGTTTTTGTCAAATAGATCTGTTACTTCTTTGGTTATAGTTACTCCAAGGTATTTAATGCTATTTGCAGTAATTATAAAGGGTGATGTTTCCCTTATTTCTTTTTCAGCCATTTTATCTTTAGTGTATAGGGTACTGATTTCTTTGAGTTAATCTTATATCCTGTCATATTGCTGAAGGTGTTTTTTAGCTGTAGAATTTCCCTGGTAGAATTTTGTGGGTCACTTATGTATACAATCATATCATCTGCAAATGGAGATAGTTTCACTTTTTCTTTTTCAAATTGTATCCCTTTAATCTCCTTTTGTTCTCTTATTGCTTTAGCTAATACTTTGAGAACTATATTGAATAGATAAGGGGAGAGAGGACATCTTTGTCTAGTTCCTGATTTTAGTGGGATTGCTTCAAGTTTTTCTCCATTAAGTTTGATGTCGGCTTCTTATAAATTGTCTTTATTATATTTAGATATTTCCTCTGTATTCCTGAACTCTCCAGAACTTTTATCAAAAAGAAATGTTGGATTTTGTCAGTGGCTTTCTCAGCATATAAGGATATGATCATGTGGTTTTTTTCCCTTCAGTTTGTTTATATGATTGATAACATTTATAGTTTTTTTGTATGTTGAACCATCCCTCCATTTCTGGGGATGAAGCCTACTTGATCGTGGTGGATGATATTTTTTATATGTTGTTGTGTACAGTTTGCCAAAATTTTATTGAGAATTTTTAGCATCAATAGTCATGAGGGAAATTGGTCTGTAATTTTCCTTCTTTGTTGTGTCTTTGAGTGGCTTGGTTATTAGAGTAATTGTGACCTCATAAAAAGAGTTTGGCAATATTCCTTCAGTTTCTACTGTGTTAAACAGTTTGAAGAGTATTGGTAATAGTTCTTCTTTGAATCTGGCAGAATACTGCACTGAAACCATCTGGATCTGGGCTTTTTTTTTACTTGGGAGGCTTTTAATGAAAGCTTCAGTTTCCTTTAGGGTTATAGGTCTATTTAGGTATTTAACTGATCTTGATTTAATTTTGGTAGGTGGTACCTCTCCAAAAAGCTGTCCATTTCTTCTAGGTTTCCTATTTTTGTGGAGTATAGATTTTCAAAGTATGACCTGATAATTCTCTGGATGAAAAGACTCAGAATAATGGAGCTATTCAGTGGGGCACAGAAGACAACTTTTACCTGTCACCATCCAAACTGTGACAATTTAAGCATCAAAATAATAATGAAATCAATAGACTATTGTTAAACTTCAACATCAAAAAATGATTTTAATTTGGCAGTACAGGATGAAGGTGGGTGGGATCAAACACTTCCTTGAGTAAATTAGCAGGAAATTTACTCTCTTTAGATAATGGACCTAATTTATTCTTCTCTAGGTAAGCAGTTGCAGAGCTGTGCAGACACTAAAGGAAGCTACCTAATAATTCAGTGTATTTCTGTGTTTCCAAACCAGAGACTTAATTACTGGGTCCTTAGGAGGTAGGTCTTTGCACTTAAAATCACATCTATTATCTTTTCCTTCCTTTTTTTTTTTTAAAGGTTAAAAAGAACTTTCCCCTTTTATTGAAAATACTATTTTTTCATATGATAATAAATCCTTATTATGGTTTTTCCTCTCTGTACCAACTCCAGATTCTCCCTTTGTTTTCTTTATTTTCACAGAATAAAGTCTCATTTTTTAATCCATATATCCCCATGTTCCAACTCCCTTCCCCCTCCCTAACCCCTGCCAGTCAGCCTTCAGCCTCCTTCCTCCCCACCCATCATCCCCTCCCCAGAAAGGGCAAGAGGTCCCAAGGTGGATCAGCTCAGCATCCACTCCAGGCTAGTCTGACTTCCTCATCCTAATACCAAGACCAGGTTAGGTGTTCCTCTGGAGAGCTGTGTAAGAATGATCAGACAATCCTATTTTTTCTGCTGGAGACAATGAGGCGTCAGGAATCACTAAAACTGTAGTAGAAACAGAACTTCAGATGGTATGGCACAGTCTACCTCTGTCTTTACAGAAAGCTCAACCACACAGTGCATAGGGAGAGGAGGAGAGTGAGGAGGGTGCATGGGGGAGAGGAGGAGAGTGAGCAGGGGTGCATGGAGGAGAGGAGGAGAGTGAGGAGGGTGCATGTGTGAAATAACTTACCACCCAGCAACTAGAGCATGAGCAAACTGTGAGGCCCTCTACATGGTGAACTTGACTCTAAAATTCAAAGGCCATGAACTCCCATTTTATTTCTACCTTTCCTTTCTTCTACACCAAGCATGAATAATGGAAAAACTTGTGTTTTTTTGTTTTGTTTTGTTTCTATCTGATTTACAATCAGAAGGCTGAAATAGAGAGCCATAATTCAAACAGTTAAAAAGAAAGAAGTCTAAGATAGAATCTTAGGTCATAGAGAGGGTCCTACTACTTTTGATCTCACTCACTAACACCTCTCCAACTTGAAGATAGGATTTGCATGTGGCATTCTAAACCTTTCAGTCTGGGTTATTTGCTGTGTATGAAACACTTTGAGCTGACTCGTGAAATTTACATTTGCAATGAGATCTTCCCCTGAAAGATGGAGGCCAGGCTCCCATTTAACTTCCCATGTTTGAAAAAGGTACTAAAATAAAAGCACTTAAATTCGTCTTGCCCATTTTTGTAACCCGAGTCAAACTACAGGAAAGCTCTCCTCTTCCCCACACAAAGAAAATTTTTATGTTCCTATCTGGCCTGGAGCTATCTAATGACCAAAGAAAATCCCAAGCTCTTTTTTCCTCTTGGAAAAGCCACTCATTTTAATGGATGAGAGGGTCTGCCAGGGAAAGCCCAGCAGGCTAACTAGGCAGCCTTAGAGTAGATGGTCCCTGGAGTCAGTGTTTGTACCTGATACAGTGAGCATAGTTCCCAGAAGGCCAACATGTGGTTTTTAATTTACAGCAAACTGAGTATCATGAAAGCCTTACTCTTATAACTTATGGTGTAATTTCCTATTTCACATGTTGCAGAGAGAATTTCACTATGTTCTTTGTATTAGGAGTCATGTGACTTCTCAAGGAATAATTAGGCAGTTCTCAACTTTTCAAAAAGAGGGCTCTCCAAATTTGTTTTATCAGTATTGATTTTCTAAAGTGTTATACTCTATAGTTAGCCAAATACTCTGTTTATTTTCATTTACTCAGGAAATCCTGTGCATCTCCAAACTACAAACCCTAGTGTGTATTCCATGAGTTCTAGTTAGTATATAATGAAAACCCAGAACCAGATATTGGGGAAAAGCTGGAATATCAGAGAGAGGAAACAGATCACAGTCAATTCTCACACAGCCAACTTCTCAGGCCAAACAGGGTAAAAGTATCTTCAAGAGTCCCGGGCCTGGTTCATTGCTCCTACAGAACGCCTAAATCTCTGCTCCTCCTGCCTTCAGTATCTTCTCTGCCCACTTGTTTCACTTCTGGGTTCAACTCTGCACCGTAATCCTAGAGTTGGGATTAAAGGTGTGAGCTACTACTGTTTGGTTGCTAGGCATTGAACTCATAGACACACAGAAAGATCTCGGTCTCCTCAGTGGTAGGATTAAAGGCGTCAGTCACCATTCTCTGACCCTCATGGCTTGACTGTGGGTGATTCTGTTCTCTGATATTCCAAGCTGATTTTATTAAATATAAAATATATCACCAGAAATGTGGGTGTCCAAAGTTGTTGTTGTTCAAAATATGTTAAATCTTGCGTATTAAAGTATATTTAACATATACTTTAACAAGTATAAGTGATACTTGTCACTCATTGGACATAACCTTCAAAAGCTTTTTAATGGATGATACTTTTTTTGCTTTTATTAAAATTTCTTCATATAAATAAATAACAATGTGAGAATGGATGCCAACATTTTAATAAGTAACACTTTGAGAAAATAATGAAATCTCATGACTATTTTTGCTTTATGAATGAATGTGTAAATATACAAATTTTGCCTTGTGAGAATGTTTCATGACATTAGAACTCTAGTTTTTCGAACCAGTGGCCCCTAAATTTTCTAGGCTTCTGGTTCTTAGTCTGCAAACCCAAGATGGGGCTCCTTTAAGGTAAATAGCTCCTTCCAGCTCATGATTCTTTAAACACATTTTTATCACTTGCATTAAGTTATATGGAAATTTCTCAAGTGCAATAAATTGGATGATGCTACTACAAAACATAATACTTTTAGAAAACAACATCTTAATGTAGGAGAGAAGAAAAGAGGCCAGACACCAATGTGCCAAGCAAAAATTTAAGGACTGTTCTGAGATTGACTAGAATGCCTGAGTCCTAGTATGAGGGACCATGGATCTCAAGAAACTAGAGCGCTGTGGAGGTGTGCTGATTCAGAATAAGAAAGGGATTGTGATTTCAGGATCAGCACTATTTAGATACATTCATTGACCCTTTTGGAACTCAGTCCCCCTATCTTTAAACAAATTGACTGCTGTGATGCCTGAGATCCAGTCAAATATCAAAACAATGAGATTTAAGACTCAGAATCTTGAAGCCAAACTGTGGGAGTGAACGCTCAAGATGTTGTTTAACACAGGCTCTGGCTACAGTTCAGACAGGCTTTCCATAGCCCTCCCGGCTCCATCCCAGCCAATGGACCACTGAATGGTTAGCAGAACCAGTTGTTCCCAGTACTTAATTCTCCACGTTGTTCTCCCAGAGTTCTTCCAGGAGACAAACAGAAGAAGATGAATGGCCCAGTTCTTCAGTTCCGCCCAGAGGACAGTCTCTCCATGTCTTCATGCTTCCCACCACTTAAAAAATAAATAAATAAAATAAAAAAGGAATGCATTTAAGCCAGCACTCTAAATTATTCCTGGAAGATAAGCAGAAAAACAATTCAAACTCTGAACAGCTGCAGGGCCTTCCAGGTCCTTAAATTTCTAGTAATTAAGTCCTAAAAGGAACTTAGCATGTGGGAGCCTTGTACTTGGTCACAGAGGTCACACAACAACTGCAGCACACACACAGACACACAGACACACTCATAGACACACACACAGACACACACACACCACAGGGTTATGAAAGTTATAGAACACATGTATTTATGAAACGGTTATTAGTGGAAATGTGTTCTCCTTGCCTTTAAGACAGCTTATATCTCACTTCACTTGAATTCTACCCCAATTTTGAAAGTACACCAAAAAATAAAATTATTTTTCAGAGATAGTTTCATTGTCAGCTGTGTCCTTCTAAATAACATATGTATATTTTTTGTTTTATTTGTTTGTTTACTAAATTACCTGGTGTAGCTCTAGGCTGGAGTCCTGGGTCAGAGAATATTCACTGAGGGAATATAATTTCAAACACTGCAGGAACATGGCAGCCTGCTTCTGCTTTGTGCTTTATTAAAGAGTTGAGATTTCTTATAATCATTCCTTCTTTGTTGCCCTGACACACATACATTTACATTCTTTTTAAGAATTATAGGTGTCTTAATATATATATATTTTGGAGTTTAAAAAAAAAAAAACAAATTTCATACTATTTTTCCTCCCTTATTGACTAGGTAAATTGGCAACTAGAAGCAATTGGGAATGACTTCTCAGAGGAAAAAAATAGTAGATACAGTATAGTTATGGGGATAAAGAAGCACGAAAAAAATAAAAGCATTTGAGATCAGCAGAAGGGAAGGGCCAGTAGCTTCCAGAAATGTTCTACATGGTGATGTCTGCTGGGAAATTGGGGCCAGGCTGTACAGAGGTCTATAGACAACTGTGTGACTCAGTCACAAAATTAGAATAACAGCAGTTAGAATATTGGGCCAGCAGCAGTATTTGCTTGAGAGAGAAATCACAGCCCTCACACAACCTGGTAAAACCACCTACAGCTTCTTGTCCATAGAGATGCTTGAGAACTAAAACCTGGATAGAAAATACAGCTCAGCAAGAAAAGGGCTTGCCTTGTGAGTGTATGGAGCCAGAACCTGTGTTCGGGTCAACAAAGAAATCAAACAAAATTTGGTGTAGTGACATGTGCTTGTAACCTCAGTGATAAAGTCTCAGAATTGAAGAACACCTATTATAGTTCTTTTGACTCCTCAATGGTGCAGATAAGCACACACAGACACACAGACACAGACACACACACACACACACACACACACACTAGTTAAGTGGCTTATTCGAGTTGTGTACTGTCTTTGTTTCTACTATGCCCGTGTCAGCGTTCCTGTGTACATTGTCCTCATTCCCAGAGCTTAGATGTTTTGACAGCTTCCTAGTGACAGAGTCATTTCATGTCTAAGGTACTCCATAAGTGGTTTGTTCTTTTGAGTCATCTGATTTATAAGGATTCCTGCTTCTCCCACTTGCTGTCCGACAGAAATACTGTGAACTCCTCTGGAATTTCCTGACCTCACTAAAGCATTGCTTACAAAACCCAGAGAAACACATCTCTGTGACTTTGTGACTGCTGTCTTCTCATGTCACTCACGGCTGCCTCCATCTTGCCAGTGTGATAGGAATCCTTCCTTCCAAGTATTAAGAGAGAGATTGCAAGATTGTAGGTTTAGATTTCTTCTTTTTCCTCCTTGTCTCTCCAAGTGAGATATCAATATCTTTTACACTTATAAATAAAATGCCATTTTTTCCTCACTTGCATTTTATATAAACACATATGTGTTGTTTATGTGGGTTAGTATATAGTGTGAACTTATGTTTCAAAATGTACTATAAATTATTTTAGATAGAGATATGTGGATTCAGACTAATGTGACAAGTGCCCATTTCTCAGTTAAAAGAAATAAAACTTTTATCTGACAGTTAAGGTTTTCTCATGATTCAAACTTTAAAATGTAAAAATAAGATTAATTAATAATAGAATAAAAAGAAATTATGATATTTAATGTTTTCATTTTAGTTTGAGATTGACTTTTGTAATTTTATTTGCATTTAGAATGAAAGATGCTACCAACTTCTTGGCCAGCTGTGTTTTATTTGGACAGCTTTCCAGTCATATCACATTGAGATCACCTGGAAATTACCAACTTCCCAAACAATCACTGTCTCATGTGGGTTTCCTAGTTTTCCCATTCTAGAGAGGCTTTGCAGGTTCCCCAGGTTACCCCAGCTTTCTGTAGCTTTCTCTGCAGCTCAGTCTCCAGATGAAGTTGTTGATTTTCTATGGCACCTTTTGTGTTTCTCCATCTTCTTGGTGACCCCTCTAACATATTGGTTCTCAAACCTTGCTCCAAGAGCCCATCAGAATCCGCATGAGTCTTTCATAATATCATGACATCAAAAAGATTTATAAGGATGCTGTCTAACTTGCCCTTCAGTATGATTTTGTGACCAAAGCGTGTATGATAACTTGACTAGGTTGTATCAAGCCAGATATTAAAGAATCCCATAGAAGCACAAAACAGTATTAATTTTTCACAATATGTATTTAAAAGTTACTCTCATAAAATGTTTTACATTGAGATAAACATAAATGTGTTAATATGGCTCACATATTAGTATAACATTTCTTTTTAATTCATTTAATTAACTTTAGAATTTCTCATTTCAAGCACTGTTAACATCACCATCAAAGTTCATGTAACCCAAGTACTTTGGACTCTTAAGGATGTCTTTTTTATCAACAGTCTATAGCCAATAACCTGAGAATGGTCATATGAGCCTTGTCTCAATCACCTCTCACTAGCAACAGCTTGTCACTGACTCCCTACCTCTGGATCCTCACTCCGCTTTCATCTATAGATGACTGCACAGTTCTTCCCTTTTCAAGAAAAGTTTTTACCAAATATTAATTATGCTACAAACCCACTAAGTATCACTCTCCATGCCGTGTTCTTGCTTTATCCTTCCCAGTGCCGCATTCCCACCTGAACAATATAATGAAGAAGGCTAATTGCTCTGGCCTCAGCACACATTTAAATTCATACCACTCACCCTTTACTAAGCTGTTCTCTCTAGTGTCCTCACCTTGGAATGTTAGCATTTTCCCTCTGGCCAGCCCAAGGCAGCAGAGACAAGTACCCAGTAAAGGGCAAGTGCTTGAAGGTCTGGCTTGAATTCCAAATATCTTTAACTTTCTGTAACTGAAAAAATGCAAAGTAGATACAGCAGCTCTGAAGACAATACATGTCCATATCTAATAGTAAGTATGATGGTATGTTACCATTATCCAGATCTTACCATGTCTCTGGAAGAATTTTGGTAATCTTCAAGGAACATAGTTCTCTCTTCATTCTGGTTTAATGAGTGGCGTGTTCCATCTTGATTGACGTTAATGGCTGTAGGACTCAGACACTCCCCCTTCTTTCTCTCCATTTCTTCCACACCTATCATATATGTGCAAAATCCTGATCCTTGGTGACTGCCTTTACACATCTTTCAATAACCTCTGTGTATCATTGTTTTTATACCTTCCATATAATGATCTGCAAAAAACAATTCTCAACTGACAGGAGACAAACAAATGTTTTTGATCTATAACCTCTTATTCATCTTGCTCTTCTCCGAGCAGCTCAGGCAAAATTCTTTCTCTAGCATAATAAATCCATTCATTAGAAAAAGGAAACAGGAAACATTTTATATAGAGAGACACTTCTGATGAGAGAATCTTCCAAACTACACAAACAGAGGGCCAAAGACTGGTTGATCCTGGCTGGGAATCAATCCTGCTGTGAAATGACTTTTAGCCATTCTTGGCCTTTTAGAAGTCGGTTGAGAACCACAGGTTTGAAATCCTCAGGGATTGGGATAATTAATGTGTAATGATGAAATCAACCTAATAAGAAAAATACTTCCAGGAATAAAATTTTGAAAGAATTTTGTATGGTAGTCCTAAGGTATTTCTTTGTCAATAGCCTGAAATGACCTAAAGATGTAGACATTTAACTTCAAGGCATCAATGTAGATGACAAACAGTGATTACATCTCAAAGATACTATAATACTATAGATGGCCAGTGTTAGATTTTTTCCTCTGTAGAATGTGTTGACAACTGTGAAAATAAGAAAAACAGAATTTTCTTAAAAGTTTAAGACTCAGTAATCAAATTCCATTTACAAAGAGAAAGTGAGGTACGTATCCAACAATACTTTCCTCTGATACTTGAGATCCACATTGTCAATGTCAGTGTTTGTCTTAATATGTACACAGACCGTGTAACCAAATGATCAAGAGACCAAGTTCCGGGCAAAGCAGCCCATGTGGTCCAAATTCTGATTCTCCATTTTGGAAGTCCTGTGACTGAGCAATTTCACATCTCTGTGATGAGTTTCCTCACAGGAAAAACTGTGTGCTATAAGTCTTCTGTATAGATTTGGGGTGGTACTCACAGGCTTATTATTCTTTCTACTAGCTGTTTGTAATCCTAAGCTAACTGGAATAGGAGAAGAGGCATGTGTTTTGAAAACCCAGTGTGAGTCTGGATTGTCTAGAGAAACCTCATTTTCAAAAACAAAATGAACCAAAAAAAAATCTTGTTCAATTAACTAGAACTGGTTTGAGTTGAGAAATAATCAGATGGGAATTAAGCTTTGTCTGACATTTTTAAAAGAAAAAGACTCAGATATGCATTTTATATGACTTTCTAGGGCCTTTTTATAACACAATGTTTAGCTTTAAAAGATTAAGTAATATATTTTCTTTCTAATTTTAAAAATTGTATTATTATTTTGTGTGTATGGGTGTTTTACATGCAGGTACGTCTGCACACTTCTTACTTGCAATGCCTATGGAAGCCAGTAGAGGGTGTGAGATCTGCAACTGAAGTTATAGACGCTTGGGAGACACCATGTGGGTGCTGGGTATTGAACCAGGGCCTTCTAGAAGAGCAGTCAGTGTTCCCAACCACTGAACCATCTCTCCAGCTCCTAAACTCTGTTTCTAAATAAATGGGTACAATCCATCTCTCATTAATGGTCTGTCATTGCAAAATTCAACATTCTAGAATTGTTGATGCATATAAATATGTTTTCCTAAGTTATGATCCAAAAATTAACCATGTTAACACAATGTCACTAAAAATAGCAGTATTAACAAAATATATCTTTTATTATATACAGAGAAGTGTTTCTCAGATGACCTTTTCATTTAAAGAAAATCTCTCAAGACAAGTGAGGTTAAAAGAAGGATTAGCTCAAGTCAGCACAATATGAAAGCCTATAGCACCACTTTAGAAGTAGCCTGGCATTCCCATTGTAGGTGACCATATGCTCAGGCTGGGATGCCAGGATGTTTCCATTTACTGGCCACTTTATACCCAGAGAAACATACAAGTTCTTCACCACATATACATAGCCGTGCTCCAACCAGCACTATTTACTGTGTTATAGAAGAAAATGCTTAAGTCAGTTTAGATGAGGCAAAAAATAGTTTTGTGTTATTGGAATTTGGGAAACTGTTTGCACTTAGGCCTGGGGATGGCACTGTGTGGTCTTGAGCAGAAGATTAACATGTCTAAACAGTTCTCTGAGACAGATCCAGTTTTGAGTATGATTGCTGGCTACATGGGTGCCTTCAGTGTGAAATACCATCCTATTCTACACTTAAAAGGAGAAGTCTTTAAATATGCATGGTTTAGTGAAAGGTTTACTACTTAAAAGTCACAAGGTATGGAATCCTCACTGACAATAACCCCATTACTATCTTATCAGAGCAGGAATGGTTACCTGCAAGTTACCATAGAAAAGGGCCTGCTGGTCTTCTCCTGCAGAAGAAGGGGAACAGAGTTCTTAGACCCACCCACTCTCCCACGGGGAAGGAAGAACCAAATAAAACAAATACTGTTTAATATTATAACCATACACTATTGTATACATTAATATGTAAGCATAGGCTACAATATAAAAATTAGCAGCTGAGATACTAAAAGTTATGATCTGTATTTAATTTTTATTTATTTTTTATTTCCCATAGTTTTTTGAAAACAATATATTTCCATAGATAACTTTTCTAATTTGTAAAGTTTTCATTTAAGAAGATAAACAAGTGTGTTGTTTTTAATCCCTGCAGTAACAGAGTGTACTTATTTCTACATTTATTTATATCTAAAAATTTCCTTTCAGGATGAAGAAAGATAACTTTTGACCTGTTTCTAAAATAAAGATGATTTTTTTTTCTTCGTTGTAAATTAGAACACATTACATTTTAAACTTGGCAAAGAAATAACCCAAGAGGAATTTTCTGGAACGACGTTAAGTGATGATGGAGCCAAAAAAATGCTAGGACCTCCAGGGCTATATATAACCACAACCAATGTGTTGGAACCACTTTGAGCAGCCTGGGTGACACCTGGGATATGTGTGTCTTTGGATAAAAGTTGTGGCTAAATTGTTTACTTGACTGAATTTCCTGAACCTTGAAGGGGAAAACATGTTCTTTGCAAAAATATTTTATCCAGAATCCTGAAAATAAAAATCCTAAAGAACAACTCAACTTCATTATGTAAGAATTCTTGGTTAGTACTAATACTTTGTATAAAAATGCCTTTTCCAAAGTTTGGGGTGAAACCCCGGACCACCAGCCTATCGCAAATAGAATCATGGGTTGCAAAAGAGATGTTTGACTTAGGGAAGAATTCTGATCAGAAGTTTCTGGTTAGGATTCATTAGTTTTGCTTCAAAACAGTGCAACAGAGCCTGTACAGGCCCTTCAAAAGTAACAGCAATGTAACAGGGCTATGCAACAGTTGCCCTGGGAAGTGTAAACCTGTCATTCTGATACTGTTTTCTTGGATATTTCTGATTCTGGGATACTTCCTAAAGGAGAAATAGGGATATATCAGTAACTCTTCTTTTTGGCATAGGCAAAAGGATATAATAATATGCACTACTCCCTGCTTGATGTCTTACCTCAGTCATTCATTTTACACCAGTACTTTATATCTAAAACTCAATATCTCAATGCCATGGGTTCATTTAACCAACATCATTATTTGGACTAGTTTCACCATGTACTCCCATGTGCATTGCGAAAGCAATTCTTCTTAGAGTAATGGGCAGAAGTTCAGCAGTGTATTGAATCATTTTCTAGGTTAATTGTAGGTATTTCTAAACATCATACTTAAGTGTTTCTCTTTCTTGTGTCTTAGGCACCCAACAATTTCACTGAGAGAGAAGATTCTTAATTTTTGATGAATAAACATGTTAATAGTAAAGAAGAACTGAGCTGCTTGATAAAATGATAAGGGTTAAACTATCATGGATCTGGAAGAGACCGCATCACCTGGGCTGCAATGAGAATCTTGTTCTTTGGCTGCCCATCTCCTATTCTGATTAATGTCTCAGCACATCATGTGTCCAAGCACTGATCCCTTCAGGCCAAGCTAATGCTTGACTCTTCTTGATCTAAACATACCCTCTACTGACAACATTAAGGGGTCATTACCACAGCTTAAAGAGAGTATTTTCTATTGTTGAGCAGCACTTCAGGATAGAGTGAACTGATTTATTTATACTTGAACTGCAATCAATTTGCAATTATTTTTAAACAAAATTTGAGACATATATTTTAGTGTCTTTCCAACAAAAGTGTTTTCAAACATCAGAACTCTTTAGTAGATGTCACATGGGCTGGTGGGAGTCACGAGGAATGGTGATGAGGGCAGAAATAGAAAACTTTGGGTCCATTGTACCTGCTTGCCCACAAGTTCTAAAAGTCTTTAGCCTTCAACTTAATAACAATCAAATGATATGTTAAATTGTATCAATCCATGAGCTCATTGTGCTTTAGTGGGTCTGTTAATCTAGTCAGACATTGAAAGTCTTGATTTTATTTTCCACGTAAAACATGGGAGTGATACCAGGTAATCCTCTGGCCCTCTGTGATTCATTGATTAGTATCTGATATTTGTGTATAAGAATTGTTCCCATGTGTGAATGTTTGCATTACTCCAGTGGCTCTACCTGAATTTGTATCAGATGTTGCTACTGTCCCATTTCCATTCTTTGAACCTCACTCTCCCGTAGCTCCAGAGAGTCTTACTCTGTGCAAAGGACTCTTTATGGAGACATGTGATTACAAGAGAAATAAATTAGTTGTTCTAGGAATTAGTGCAAGTGATGAGTGCTGACACAGCAGGAAGGCACTGCACTGAGGAAGGGTCCTGGAGGGCTTCCGAAAATCAGTTTACAGACAGGAACAAATGCTGTGTGGTTGGTTTGTTCTTTTGTTTCTTGGCCTTGAGGCATGTGAAAGTTAATTTGGCTTTTCAAGCAAAAAGACTCAAATTGGCATATTTTTTTAGAAGCCACTTCCAGTCAGCTTTCCCTTTTAACCCTTCATTCATAACCATTCCTGACTCACTTCACTACACAACTCCCCAACAAGGAAATACTATGTCTGAGGTCTTGCCAAATTTGACACAGGAAAAGAAAGAGAACAGTTAAGCTGAATGGGAAACCTTTGCAGAGGCCAAAGACCTCAAAGGCCAGCTGCTTTACTTTCATTTTTATCACATTTAACAAAACATAAAACTCAATGGATCTCATCAGTCCTTTCTAAAGGTTCAGTTTGTCCAACTTGGTCCCCAATGCTTCCTCTTAAATGGAATCCCAATGCTCATAAGATTACACATATCTCTGTACACATCTTGTCCTTTGTGCATCTGAGAGGGTGGGGACAGAAATTACACAAGAAAAGTTTCCCTAGAGTAATTAAGTTCTGGACTTTACCCTAAAATAAACTAACAATAACAGTGATGCAGTTGGTGTTTTGAAATTAAGAATGTTATCTCATTCAATATGTTCTGAAATATTAACTGAGTGGAAGCAGTCATAAATAAAACCACTTTCTTGGAACACTCTTTGCATCATGGCTCCTCATCATCCCTTTGCTCTATTCACACCTCACTGCCTAAGCACCTCATGCCTCTGTTTTCTTCTCTATCCCAAATGACCTCTACTGACCTTGTTTCAAGGATCTGCTAACTTCAGCATCGTAAGACAGGAAACTACATCCAAACTCAGGGAAAGGAAATGATAGTCTAATGCATAAATAATAAAAACATATTAAATCCTGGAGAAATGACTCAAAAATTGTAACCAACAACTTAATCTGTGAATAGCATCCTATTGATTTGTAGCTCATCCCCCCCCCCACATACACAAATCCCAATAATTACTCTCAGTAGTTTACATGACACCACCCAAAAGCATTGGCATGGTAACATTTCTCAGTCCCTAAGAACATCAAAAAGATAGGACAATGGGGTTTAATGCAGAGTTGTATGAAAGTTTCACTTGAGAAAACTCAGACAGTGCATATGCCATGTAACAAGAAATGAACCAACATCCAATATCAAACACTATGCTGTGGCCTCAGCCTATAAGCACCTGTCTGCTGTAACAGACCTCAGAAGGTGGGTCAGCAGCTCAGCATCCATCTTTCCACACCAAGGCAGAAAGATGTGAAGAAGGAGAAAGAGAAGAGATTGGGAAAATGAAGGCATTTAGACATCTCCACCTTTACTCCCACAGAGATTTTAGACATTCTTAATCTACCCTGAGCATCAGTAGGGATTACAGTGAAGAACACACTTGGCTTTCTTAGTGGCTACAGTGAAATAAACCTGTGGGGCTCAGTAGTAAGTTAGCCAATGCATGGTCAGCTCATATTTAAACTGCAGGAGAGATAAACAGCTCTGGCATCTTGCCCTTCCACTCGGCTCAGGTCACTGGAGACTCTCCTATCCCCTGCTTGGTAGATCCCAGATTCTTTGTTTGTGTTGCATGTTTCTGGAACCTCTCTTTAGGACCTGAATCTTGAGAGCAAAGAAAACTTCTGGCCAATTCTCTTGTCCTTAGCACTTGACTTCATGTCCTTGGTGGCTTCCGGTCTCATAGTGAGGTGGCATTGCTAAACTAAGATATACTTGGTCTTTTCTTAGCCCAAGCCAATGCACTATTAAAGCTTCTCCATCCATGTGTAATTGTGTCAAGCTTGTTTCTTTGCTCCTTCCTTCCTTTGCATGACAGTGACAGAGTATCTGTGCCCATCAGTACCTCTAAAGGAACAAGGAGTGGAAGGCTTTGCAATTCTTCCCATGGCTATTACTATACAAAGAATATTCTCAATTACTTGTGGGCAGCCATGGCAGCTGTGTACCAAATCTTGCCAGAATGATATCAAATACATGGATGTAGAAAAAATGCAGACTCAGAAGGCTAGCTTGTCCCCAGCTACCTTGTGAGCTGATGGGCTTGCTAGCAGATTATTTTATAACCTTTGCTGGATTCACATTTGCCTCCTGCTATTCTTGGTATCTTCAGAGTAAAGGGGATAGTCTCTCCCTCCAACATGATGTTAATATTTTCAATTTAAAATCAACCCCTGGAGAAGTTTATTATATGTAGTGGAGCTAAATAAATACAAATCTATCCCATGTGACAGCTATTAAAAAGAGATGAATATCGGCAATGAGGCAATTTGGTCAATAACAAAAATCATTACCTAAGTTTCCTGGACTGGGGAATAGATGACATCACTAATCCATATTTGAAGTTAATGCTGTAATGATGGAAGACAGTTATTTTCCTCAAGCCTATGATATATTTGCTGAGTCAATAAAAGGAGGCAGACAGAATGTCCTTTATTTTTCCATGCATCTAGGAATGATGGAAAACAGCAGGAATGTGTCTTTGGAAGAAGAATTAATTCAGTATTACTTTTGAATTGCTTTTTAAATTTTTTTCACATTTAAAAGTAAAGAAATTATCAAGGAGCTGGACTCAATAATGGAAATTTTATAAAAATTATTGTCAGAAAGCATTACCACTTTTCTACAGACAAGACCAATCTTTGCTTCACTGGGTGACATTTCTATTGAGCCATTCATTATATCTATACTTAAAAATTAAGGAGGCAAAGGATTTTGGGAAAGTAGTCTAATTTTGGATGGTCATCATAAAGCAGAACTGGGGCTGTCTGGATGGTGAAGTCCAAGTTCTAGGTCTGTTTTGCAGACTATGCTTGAAAAGTTTTCAGTGCTTCATGTGCGCGTATTGCCTGCCTAAGAGTTCCTAGTAGATAACAACACTACTTCAGGAAGCGCTGGGCAGCTGAAAGTATGTCATTCTGCGATTTCCTTCTTTGCACTGTGATTGGCTGTTTCTGTGGTAAAGCCAAAAGCACAAACATATTTCCTCTGTCTAGTCTTCACCACATGGAGAATGTCACTAGGAGATGCCTCCAGGCCATACCACAGCATTCCCATGAGGATTCCTGGGAGAAACCAGACAGTTAAGTCACCAGTAGCACATCAGGGGCATCCCCATCCTCACAGCATGAAAGATGTCTTTGGAAAGGCTAATCAGAGGGAGAAGAGAACTATTTCTATAGCTATTCATTATATAATTATTCATTATATAATTCATTATTATTATAGCTTGCCTCACAGTGGACTATATGGCTGGACCTGGTTAAGCAAATCCCCAATGCTTCAGTAGGATCAAATCCCACCCAGCCTGAAGGATCCACCAAGGCATTGTCAGGAGTTCCCCTGTACTTGAGGGAAGTGATGCACAGGAATACTTCGCAACATGCAGCAACCTTTGTAAGTGTCAGGTAGGGCAATGTATAGAATAGATAAATAAACAATGAGTTATATGTTTCTTAAATAGTAATGCTTACTAAACATGACTGTAAGCTAGAATGTGTTATTTAGGGTCTTTTTCCCCAGCGCTTAGATAAACACTTTTAAGTAATGTTATTCATTACAGATGATAATGTGCAAATAATAGACTCAAACTATAAATGTTGTGAACGCAGAAGGAAAATACAAACAGATCCTGCTTGCTCGTTTTCTTCCTTGTCTGTGCTACTGAACTTCAAATCTAAGGATTCACTCATATAAGGAAACTAAACAAATCTGCTCACCCCTTCCCGGCCTCTTTTTTTCCTTTCTTTCCTTTTCTTGTTTCTTTTTCTTACCCCCTTCCTCTTCCCTTCCTTCTCCCCATTCCTTTTGGAAAATAAGAGAACCCACAATCTGGGTGGCCAATAGCTGCCTTGTCAGCAGAGATAGATTATTATGAACTAAGAAATTGTCTTTCTCAATTCTAAACATAAGCTGCATTTGATTTTTGTCTTTTTAAATGAATATATGCCAACAGAGACATGGTCAGCACTTGTATGTCCTAATTGCTCATTGTGTCACTGTCTGTGTTTGCTAGGTTCTCTGTAGGACTGTGCAGAGTGGCATCCCTCAATGGCATCCACAGCGTTTCTCCTCCAGCAGGAGAAAGCTCAGGTCCTGTGTGAGAAATGCCTTGCTTTCTCAGCCAGATTCAAAACCTTCCTCTCAGACCTGTTGAAAACTGCAGGAAGAGCCACTAGAGCTGAAACGCAGGGCTGAGCCTTGTTATCCTCTGTTCTCTGCCTCCCTTGACAGACAGATTTGCGTGAACAGTGCTCATGCATTTGCCATGTTCACCTCTAAGAAGATGGCCTGGCCTCATTAAATTTTCCTCAGCCTGTGGAAGAACAGAGAGTGAGGAACATTGTCTCCTTGGAAGCGTTTAGAGGACCAAGTCCTTGAAGTCACAGCTCCTGAGCCTTCAGCCATGATAGTTTCCAATGCCTGCCATGGACCTGTAACATGGAGACATGAAGTTTATTCTCTGCACTGTACTCTTTAAATTCTCACCTGTGACTGAAACGTATATCCAAAGTTCATCTCAGGAATTTAGAATTGAGAGCTAGAGAAACAGCAATCTGATCCCTTCCTATTATTCTTCACTAAAGATGGAAAAACTTGTGGATCACAGTTTTATAAAAGTTTAAACTGAAATAAAAGAAAGAAAACATGGGTAATTCCTTCAATATATTGTAGATCTGATTGCAGAAAGCCCCAGAACACATGTTTCAGTTGATGACTGTGGTGCTATGTTATATACCTGGGATATCAGGGAAGGGATCCACCAACAGTCAAGCCAGGTAGGGATAGTACACACCATTAGTTCCATCACTTTGGATCTCAGTGAGTTCAAGGAATAACAGAGCATTGTTAACTCACACTTTTAATCCCAGCACTGTGATCCAGAGGATCTCTGTGAGTACAAAGTCAAGCAGCCAGGCTGTGTGGCACAAACCTTTAATCCCAGCACAAGGAAAGACCTGGAGTGGTGACCTACGACTTTAATCCCATAACTCCAGAAACAGAGATCTTTCTGTGTTTCTGTGTGTTTAAGGCTAACTACCAAATAGTAGTAGCTCATGCCTTTAATCTTAACCTGGATGTGATACACCTGGGTGAAGAACATATTTAAGGCAGGCGTAGGAAGACAGATGAGGCATTAGAAGTGACAAGGAGTAAGATTGAGGAAGCTGGAAGACAGCTGGGTGAGATTTGACTGTGGTGTTTTTCTCTTTGATGTTTTAGTCTTTCCCTGATATCTGGTTCTGAGTTTCTTTTAATACAACCAGAATTCATGCAACAGATGATAGGCAGTGACAAAATTCCCACACATTAAGCTTAAAACTGAATGCAGATTTTAATGACTATAGGTCTATTGTTTCCATAGACCTATAAACATAGACCTTCTAAACAATTTGAGAACTGAAGAAGTCCACCGGGGTCCCACTTACTAATTGTTGTTCTTAGTGTCTCTGCTACAGCTGTTATACTTAGAAAGTGGTCACCTGTGCCAATGCATTGGAGAGTATTTTCCAATTTCTTTTCTATCAAGTTGTAAGTGGGACCTCATGAAACTGAGAAGTTTCTGTAAGACCAAGGACACTGTCAATAAGACAGCCTACGGAAAGGCAAAAGATCTTCACCAACCCTACAACTGGCAGAGGACTGATTTCTAAAATATATAGAGAACTCAAAAAAACTAGAGCCCCAAACCCTAAATAACCCAATTTAAAAATGGGATTCAGAACTAAAAAGGGAATTCTCGACAGAAGAATTACAAATGGCTGAAAGGCATGGAAAAATGGCTCAACATCTTTAACCATCAGAGAAATGCAAATCAAAACAACTTTGAGATACCACCTTACACCTGTCAGAATGGCTAAGATTATAAACACAGAGGACAGCCTATGCTGGAGAGGATGTGGAGCACTCCTCCATTGTTGGTGGGAGTATCAGCTTGTTCAGCCACTCTAGAATGCAGTATGGCAGTTTCTCAGAAAACTGAGAATCAATCTCCCCAAGGATCCAGCAATACCACTCTTAGGCATATACCCTAAAGATGCACACTCGCACCCCAAAAGCATTAGCTCAACTATCTTCATAGCAGCATTATTTGTAATAGGAAGAACCTGGAAACAACTTAGATGCCCCTCAACTGAGGAATGGATTAACAAGCTGTGGTACATCTACACAATGGAGTACTACTCAGCAGTAAGAAAAAAATGATATTCTAAAATTTGCAAGCAAATGGATTGATTTGGAGAATATCCTCCTGAGCAAGGTATCACAAACCCAGAAAGATAAGCAGGGAATGTACTCATTCATTAGTGGACTTTAAACAAACAAACAAACAAACAAACAAACAAAGCAAAGCACATCCAAGCTGCAAACCACAACCACTGAACAGCTTGGGATCTGAAGCACCTTGGACTGGCACCTTGGAGCCCATTCCCTCCAGAGGAACATCTGACCCAGTCTTGATGTTGGGATGAGAAAAGTGAATTTGCCTTGAGTGGATGCTGAACTAAGCTTCCTTGGGACCTGCTGCCCTTGCTGGGGAGGAGATGAGGAGATGAGGAGAGTGTGACTGGGAGGGGCAGGAGGGGGAAGGGAGCTTGAACAAAGGGATACGTGAATAAAAGAATGAGCCTTTATTCATAATAAAAAAAGATAAATAAAGGAAGCCAATGTAGGGTTGGAAAAAGACCGAGTGCTTGGGTAACCTACAAGAACTCACAGGATGTCCCTGCCTAGGTCTCCAACCAATAGTGAAGGTGTTGCCTAGACAGGACTTCTCCTATAATCAAATAAATAAACACCCCAAGTGCCATCACAGAACTTAATCCAACAATGAATTGAGATAGAGACAGAGATACATGACTGAGCACTGGGCTGAGCCCCTGTTCCAGCTAAGAGTGGGGTAAGAGAGTCTATATGAGCAAGGGGATAGGGCCTACGAGGAAAATTCCAGCAGTGATGGCTGGCTGGAGCTCTGGGAAGCTCACTGAATTAAGAACAGCCACTGGGGAACCTTCAAGAAAAGGAACTAAGCCCTCCAAGGATAGGCAGCTGTCAACTGACAGGCAGTATGTGGATCCTCACAGGGAGGGTTCAGACTCTGTTTCTGTGCACAGACTAGCACTTCAGAGCCCATTCCCTCCAGAGGAACACCTAGCCCAGTCTTGACCTTAGGATGAGGAAATTGGACCTGCCTGGAGTGGATGCTGAGCTGATCCACCTTGGGACTTCCTGCCCTTTTTGTGGAGGGGATGGGGGGATGGGGAGGAGGGAGGCTGAGGGCAGACAGGGAGGGATTGGGAGGGCAAAGGGAAGGAGAGCAAGGGGATACATGGAAAAAAAGGTCTTTATTTTCTAAAATAAATAAATCTAAATTAAAAGATTTTAAAAAGAGGTCACTAGGGAACTGAACTTATGAACAAGACATTCATCATAAATTAATTTACAATTATGCTCTTATTCATTATTCTTTTATTTAAAAGAGAACACAGTAAAGCAGTAACGTTGTCACACATGAGCAAAGCTGTGAAGAGAAATGTCATCTGAGAATTTGGGGAAAAGACCTCAATATAGAGGGCTTGTCTGGCATTCTCAAGACCTCATCATAACCATGACCTTTATTTAAATGAAATGAATGGGGTACAATATACTCAAAGTGCTCTCTTTTAATCAAAGTATTTTACCACATTTTAGTGTTAATATAAGCAAATTAAAACTATGATCTCTTTATAAATTACTATTCTAAACTTACTCATAACTACTCATACTTAAAATAGAAAAAAACATTTCTAAATCATTTCACATTGAATGTGCTTACATTATTCAGAGTAAGCACTGAAATGTGTGTGCATTCATTAGCATTGGAATGTATAAAAAGTGCAAGGCATTATGAATAAACATTATATAAGATTAAATATGTACAACCTAAGCCTAATAACCAATATGATTAATTCTTAATATAATGTTTTGGATGGAAAAATCAAATCACCACTTCCATTTACAAATGCTTCAACAACAGAAAATTTTAAAAGTTTATCTTATGTGTAATACATAGATATGTGATTTTTAAAAAACAGGGGAATAAATGGCAGATATAAAATTTGAGTTTATAGTCACTAGGAGGGAGGGAGAAGACCAAGAAGGAAACTGGAAACACTGGTAACTATTTTCTAAGCTCACTGTAGGAGATAGCCACATTTTACTATTTTTTAATTTGTGCATATACATTATTTATGTTTTTTTAACTAGGTATGACATATTTATTATGATGCTAAATCCTATGCAATGACATTTACAGAATCAATCATCTTCTTTTTGACTCATAATGCTCATCTCAACAATGTCACAAATTAATTTCTTAATAAGTTAAAATGCTATTCTCTTTGATATATGGGCTGTATTTTAGATGTCTCTTTTATCTTTCTTGTATAATTTATGACTTGATGCAGAGTTTGCTGCTCCTAGAACTAAGTGAAATACAATACAGTGAAGTCATAACATTCTACGTAGAAATCCATTCTCAGCTTCAGCAGTTATAATAAACATGCTAAATTATGTCTAAAACACATGAAGAAGCTCTTTACAAGTTTACTTTATGTTCCTTTCATTGACACCGCTCTTTACCACCCATGATTACTACAGGGTGGGCAGGACCCCTGAGGTTCCTGCTGCTCCCCACAGCATTACCAAATGCTCTTACTTAAGAATATATGTTAGTATTGATTTGTTTTGTAATTATATATATACATATATTTCAAGAACTAAATTAAAAAAAAATAACAGTGAGTCTTGCCACATAAAAGACTCAATGTGTTCTCTTAATTGGATGCTGGCTGTTAGTCCCAGCTCAGTTACTACCTCTCTATCCCTGGACATGGAGGGACACACATTCTTCTAACCTAAAGTAGCCAGACTGATAGACAATACAATCTTTGTAAGATTCATGACTATGACCTGGATATATGGAGGATAACTTTATAATATTATGCAGAGCTAAAAGTCTGCTTAGATAGGCATAAAAGAGAAATTTGGCTTCTAAGGTTTTTAAGGGCTGCTACTTTCTAAAGTCCTATTCAAAGTCTGAGTTCTATGCTTTTCTTGTCCCTCATCAGGGCTTAAGTATAACTCTTCTTTCTGTGAACTCACCTAACTTTTTTTATACTTAAATACCATTTCTTTTTATTTCATAATTGTATGTGCTTACATCCCCTATAAGAAGGCAACGTTGACATATTATGTTAAATATTGAACTGCAGATAATTAAAAACAATCATTTGACTGTAAGAAGCAAATCCAATCAGGCATAACCTTATGCTGTAACCAACAATATCTGGAGGAAAAGTCTTTGTCAGCAAAGCACATTCCAGGTCTCACCTATCTTTTCGAAGGCCATGGGAGAACCACAGTGAGGAGAGACTGGAAATAAAGCAGAGGAGCCATTGCCAGGAGAGTATTTAGAACATTGCCCTGCCATAAAAAACAAGTTATTTCTCCCATGCCTCCTACTTGACCTTGTACAGAGTTCAGAAGAATAAATATCCAGCAAGGAGATAAAACATATCCCATAACATTCTACATGAAGAGACTAGACTCTACAAAGTGAAGGAGAGGCCATTCTCAGAATGAAGAATAAAAAGAAAGAAAGTGGGAAATGAGAGATGGCCCACCACAAGAGGCACATGGATACATTATAACAACAATATGCCCCCGAACAATCACAGATAACTTGAAGCAGTGTTGAAATACTATAACCATCACTGTCTGACTATACTAATTTCATGGCCACCCCATGCACTAAAGTTACAGTTGTCATAATTTCCAAGCCAGAAAACAGGGTTCAGATCTGATGAGAATTTTTTCCATAGATACATAAAGGTATATGTTACATATATAGTTTAAAAATATTCTACATGTAATATTGATAACTTTCACCATAGAAATATTACCAGACAAAATCAGAGTTATTCCTCCAATGATCACAAAGTTCAACTCACTATTGCTGGAAAGGCCAAGTACTGGCTGTGTTGATAACAGTTTCTGTTTATACAAATACTGAAAGTCCTGAATCAAAACATCCACTGGGGAGTATTTGAAATAGAGATGTGATCACCACCACCCCCTCAATGGAGTAGAAGGCATGAAGAGAACTCAGTTGTCAGAGTGGAAACCAGACACTTCAATAGAATTCTTGTGCTTGAAGCTAGATATCAGAATAGCAGTTTCTGTAGTCAAAAGTAACTTTCAAAGTATTTCTCTCTCTCTCTGTCTCTCTCTCTCTCTCTCTCTCTCTCTCTCTCTCTCTCTCACACACACACACACACACACACACACACACACACACACAAACACACGCGTATTAGATTATCTAATACTTAGGTTACTTACATTTGTAAGTTCTATTTAACTGAAAAATAACCTTTTTCTCCAAGCAAAGTGATCTTTTATATTTCTTTTATTTTCTTTTCTGTACTTCTCACTTGTTATCCCTGTGGATTAAAAATTGAGGAAGTTTCATTATCCAAAATTTTTCCATCTATTTGTATTGATTCTAAAAAAAGAAAAAACAAACAAACAAAAACTTCCTGAGAGAAATTGAGTTTATTTGCTTATGAATGAAGGGACAAAGTTTTAAAGAAAGTGTGATACATGGAGCAGTTAACATTGACTCTGTATTGAATCCATTCAAAAAAAAAAAAAAAGAGGATTTCTTTCTTAGAAAGGAAAGATCAATTTCTCGTATTTCCACTAGCCAAGCCTGAGTGCAAACAATGGAAATAACACAATAGACAATCAAAGAAAAGCTCTGGATGGTAGAAAGTAAACCCAATAGTGGTTATGGACTCCAGCATCAGCATTACTATCCTTGAAGAAGCAGGCAACCCAGAGTCTTAGGCTTGGAGAGCAACTACATCTGACAGCAGGCAGTGATACAAACAGTAGGATTGCCTGTGGGCTCCATCAGGGGCAAGTGGCCAGAAGAATCAATCCTGTTTTCTCCACTGACCTTAGAGGCTCGTCGTCTTCCCAGACACGCCGGGACAGGCAAGTGCAATCTGCCTATGGAATGTAACCACTTGTGTTTACTTTGAGAAACCTCCATGGCCCGGAAAGCACAATACCCCCTCCAAACCCCCTACATAGTGACACTTGAGAGGGTAGAGGAACCAAGACAGTATCCTACAGTGCCTCTTCTGAATGAGAGACAGTGAAAAGCCTTGTTTTGGAGAAGCCACTCTAGTACTCATAGCTTCCGCTAACAGGAAGCAATGGGAACTTCTATAGCATCCAAGAGGCCAAAGAGAAGAAGACTGAAAAGATTCTCAAATTAAGCTGCTACTCAGATGTGGAAGAAGAACCAGAGATACCTGCTAAGCCAGACAGAATGTCTGTTAAAAGGAAAGACTCAATAAGAGCAAAGAGCAATTATCATATATCACACCCAGAAGAGGGAAAGCTAAATTCTGATCAATCAATGCAATCAGGTGTAGGGATTATGTAATAATCAATTATAGCTTCTCTTAGAAAACATTAGCAACATTAAAATGAAAAACCCATTGGGAATTTTAAAATAAAATAAAAGTAGGAAAGTTTAAAAGAAAAAAATAACGTTTGACATCTGTGATACTCCACACTGATTGTTAGCTTGGACTCTAGACAAGATTTAGAATCAGAGAGGAGACCAATCTCCCGGTATTCCTGTGAGGGATTGTCTAACTAAGGTCCACTGATGTGGGAAGACCCATCTACCTGTGGGAAACACCACTGACTAAGGGCTTAGGCAGAATGAAAAGCAGAAAGCAAAGTGAACTGGAGCATCATCACTCTGCCTCCTACTGTGGATGCGCTGAGACAAGCTGGCCGCCTGCTATTTAAACCCCACCTTCTCCCATAAGAACTGTAGAGCAGAAGAAATCCTTCCCTCTTCAGTTGCTTTGGTCTGGTGTTTGTCCCAGCACAAGGAAGGAAAATGAACACAGACATTTCACAGCTACAACTGAAACAATAGGTTCAGAAAACCTTGAAAGTAAGATATCAAAATTCAAGCCAGTCAAGCAAAGGTGAGAAAATGGGCAGAGCAGAAGCCAACAGAGCCTTGGATAGGAGTGTAACAATTTTTATAATCTGATGTTCATTCTGCTAGGGCCCAAGGGGATAAAAAGAAATCATAAAGTGTGGCTAAAATAATATTTGAAGATATAATGGCTAAACTGTTAGCAAATTTCACACATTTTTAAAGAAACAGAAGAGTCACCAACAGGATAAACTCAAAAACACTGGCAGCTTATCATACCTCTGGAAATTGATGGAAATAAAACATTTGAAATCAGCCACAGAGGTATGACTTTAACTGAGGAAAATGGTAATTTGAAAACCAGTAAACTAGGGAGCCAGATCCCCAGACATTGGGAGTGAAAGAAACAGAGGGAGAGTCGGGAGGGTATGCCTCCATACAACAAACCATCCTGCTGTGATGAAGGGGAGATAAGAACTCCAAAAGACAGAGGAATATGTAAGATTTTATTACTATCTGACATTCCTGAAATATTCACTAAAATACTTTAAACAAAAATGAAAATAGTGAAAGAAGAAATCTTGAAACATAAGGACAGAAAAAATAATAAGCATTGCAAATGTGGGTAGAGCCAGCAGCCCGTGCTTGTCTGTAAGAGTTGATAAATCACACGGAATTTCAGCAGGAATTATATTACTTCTCCTACTCAAGACAATGATGCTTTAAAGTGAGGAAGGGAGAGGATGTAAACAAAGTCCACATCCTTCCAAAGCTGTTGACTACTCAGTTGTTGCTATAAGTCATGTGTTTATATTATTACAGTCCGGGTGAGCAATATAAGAGACTGCAAAGAGAAACACTCAGAAGCACTTTAAGTAAGATGGAGTTTAAAAAAAAATGTTTAAACAGCCCATAAGAAGGCAAGAAAATCAGAGAAATGAGAGGCCAAATAGAGAGCAAAGGTAGGTTTTTGTTGCACAGGCAGATCCGTTATCTTTACCACTGCACAGTTGTCCATCACTGTAACAAACGCCTGAGAAAAACTTATAAGCAGAAAATTATTGTTTTGGTTTGTAGTTTTGGAAGTTTTACTTCATGGTCAGGTGCCATTGCATTTAATGGACTGTTGTGATCATGTGAAAAACTTAATAATCATTATGTCTCATTTTATTTCTGATAATGCTTCTTTTTGGAACCACTACTTGTATTGATTTTAATGTGGCTACTCTGGAGTTTAAAAGGAGAAGGGGGTGGTGGGTAGTTTCCTGGACTATCTATCCTTTACTTTAAACCTGTGTCTGCACATTTAAAATGGCTCTCTTTTAGATAGCAGGTAAGCAAGTCATCTTTAAATACCAAGTCAAACTATTTCTTTATTTTACTGATACATTTAGAAAAAAAAAAAAAAGCTAAGCATGTTTAAGCTTCAAACCACAACCACTGAACAGCTTGGGATCTGAAACACCTTGAACCAGCACTTTGAAGCCCACTCCCTCCAGAGGAACACCTGACCCAGTCTTGATGTTGGGATGAGGAAAGCAGATCTGCCTGGAGTGGATGCTGAACTAAGCCACCTTGGGACCTTGGGACCTCCTGCCCTTGCTGGGGAGAAGATAAACTGATGGAGAGAAGAGAGAGTGACTGGGAAGAAGTTTGAACAAGGGGATACATGGATAAAAGATGAGACTTTATTCATGATAAAAATAAAAGAAAAAAAGAAAAATAAGTTTTACAATTGAAGTCAAGCATATCACATTAGTGGATTTTTTTCTATTTCTTCTGCTTGCCGTTTTCTCTACTTTCTACCTTCTCTGAATTTAGCTGAGCATTTAATGATTCTGTATCTTTCAATTACTTATTTTTCAGCTGTATTTTGAACAACTAGCAACTGAAGTATTAAAACAATTGATTTAAGCATCCGCAGTGATGACTTCAGCCACTCTGTACTCATTCAATGAAAGTTATCTGCTTAGTCACCTCAGGAGGAGCAGAATTCCATGTATCCCCGTAGACTCTCATGTAGAAACTTGCAAAGTTCCAATGTCTTTGCCACTAGGAGTTAATGGTTCTCAAATCTTTGTGGGTTTCCAAGCCAGTCTTTCTATTCTCTGATGCCATTACCCAGTCTCTTTTCTATTATTGCTTTGTTGCTATGTAGACTAATATTCATTGGGTGGCCACCCTCCACTTCAGTCTCTCTGGATGTTTTTTACAAAAAGTCTTGGCTGCAGTTCAACTGCAGTGTGACTCCTTAGGATCCTGCTCCTAGCAAAAGCTAGGGAAGCTGATTTAGGAATAGGAAAGGAAGACACAGCAGTGGTCCTGCCTTCCTCAAAGAGAATTCATACCTCTGTGTTAACAGTGAACTTGGAGATGGCTATAAGTGTGTTGTCAAATAATATGACAGCACTTTACAGACAGGTCAGTCCCTTGCTCTCCACCTCTTGTACCTACCCAACAAACATCAGTTGTACTTTCGTTAATGATAGAAATACATTGACACAATTCTTTATCCATCAGTTAAAATTTTTTTTTAAACTTTATTTATTTATTATTCATTTATTTATTTGCTTTGGTGTTTTGCCTGGAACTGGAACTACAGACAGTTGTTAGCTGCCATGTGGGTGCTGGGAATCGAACCCGGGTCCTCTGGAAGAGCAGACGGTGTTCTTAACCGCTGAGCCATCTCTCCAGCCCCCCCATCAGTTAAATTTTAAAGCAACTAAATAAAAAATCCACTTTACATTTGTTCATTGGTTGTTAGTGTGAGCACCTGATTTCCTGATGGCATCAGATGTATTCTTCCTGAGTACTTTCTTCTAATGCTTCTATACAGCGTCTGTGGCAGCACAGTCTTCCTGCTTCATGCCTCTGCTACTGCCTTTTACTTGCTTTAAAGTAGAAGGGATGTGTTGTCTTTTTATCAATGAAAGGCAATACTTCATTTATTGTCTCTTGTTTCACATGTTTTCTTATCTGCCCTTTGTTTTTAATAAAGGCTCCCTTTAAGCCTCTGTCAGTAGAGAATCAAGTGTCAAGGGCAGAGCTGCTTAGCTTCATCTCTCCACTGGGCTGAGGTTTTCCCTGTGTCTCTTGTGTCTCTCCCAGCTCTTCTCACTGTTAATTGTGTTTGTCACTTGTAAAGGTGATGCCTTGGGGAACATGAGGAAGAAGGTCATCGCTCCAATGTCCTGTTACAGCCTCAGATCTAGGCAAGCATTAGGAAACTGGTGACCAGGCATTCACTGTGTCTGCTTGTTCTCTAAGACTGCACTGAGGCTGTCATGCATTTCCATAGCTCCTCGGTGCCTTTCTCTGTGCTTCTGCCCCTTATTCTACACAGTGCTGCTTTTGCTCCTTTGAGGCAGCACAGATAAGAGTGGCAATGCATTACAGTGGCTTTAGTGCCTTGGATACAGATGCTGTCTCAGGGAACATTCTGCTTGGATTCTCCCAAATACTTTCTGTCAGGACCTACTTGAGTTCCCATGGGAAAGTCCTTGCAAGAATTTACATCACACACACACACACACACACACACACACACACACAAACACACACACAAACACACACACACACACACACACACACACATCTGTACAGTTAGTCCTTAAGAAGGTTAAGGCCACATTCAACCCTTATACATTCATTGGAAATCTCCATGTACCCTTTCTCACAGAGTTGCATGGGCTTCGGTCACCCCTTCTTTACAAACTTTTACTCTGCCTAGATTTTAAGCAGTTCATCCTGTATTCTCAGTACTCTGCCAGTCTCAGAAAGATGCACACATTTCTTTCTTAAAGTATTTTACTGGTGTATATTAATTATGCCCAACAGATCTCCACATATGTGTATTTTCATATGTGTATTTTTAGAGGAAAACTGGTTAATGTTACATTAACGTATGCAAACTAACTCTTTATAGTTATAATATTACATCAGGATTCTGTTTTAAATTAAAAGTAAACGATAACTGTAGCAGCGAGTTGACTCAGCAGATAAAAGCACCTATCCCTAAGCCTGGCAACTGGGGACCAATGGTGGAAGTAGTTAACTGACTCAGGCAAGTTGTCCTCCGATTTCACAAGAGCATGTGTGGTATGTGTGTACCTGTTTGTGTATGTGAGTGTGAGCTCATGTGTGCATGTTTATATACATGCATACACACAATGAATAAAAAATAATTTTCTAACCAAATTTTTATCAAAATGTCATTCTGACTACAACTTCAGCAAATAAAAACGCCTCTTAGAAGTCAAAGACTATTTGGCCAAAGCCAAAGCTAAAAAAAAAAAAAAAAAAAAAATGTGTGTCAGCGATCAGAGTTGTACACTTGAGAGAGTGTATGCCTGCCTTTGTGGTGAAGGCTCCGTTCCTAACACTGTTTCCAGAAGCAAACAGCATCCTCATGGATGACCCCAGAAACTCCCTGAGTGATTTTCTTTCTCCTTCACTGGGTCATTAATGATCAAGACAATCTTAAAGCTGAACATGAGATGCAGAGACATATGCTCAAAGTTGAGACAGAAATGGCAAGTGGCCACATTCCTCAGATCATGTCATTGTGTGAAGCTGGGAACTCTATACCTCAGCAGATGACAAGTTCAAGGATGATGCCCGCGTTAGTGAAAGCTAACTTGGAACACATGACACCAACCCAGTTTGAGTGCTCTTGTGAATCCTTCTAGAGCACGAGGATTAATGAGGGTATCAGGGTATGTCCTCGGATTAGAATGCATTCCTGCAGAATGAGAATAAGAAATATGAGAAATAGTAGACAGAAAGTAAATACAGCATAGTTAATTTCTCCACTATGTGACCAACAGAGGCAAGAGACTTATGAGACTTTGGTGGTATGTTACTTTCCCACAATACACCTGCTTATGAGAGACAACTGTAAACTGTATATGATTCTTTTCAGAGTTAGAAATGTTTGCCAGCTACCAGCAGTCTGAGCTTTATGTTTTTATACACTTCTGGTATTATTTTCTGGAACTAACAGGATTACAAATTCAAATCTGTCTATGCTTTTGGCAAACAAATGGAAATATCTAGGCAAATAGATATAAATAAAATTATTAGCTGTGTGGTTTACATACATTTAGATAGTTAAAAAAAAGTTTGACATTAAACCAAACATGTAACTTAAAAAATCAGCTGGTCACTGGAAAGGCTGACTATGCCTTATGTGCAGTATTTCATCACTTACATCAATAGATGACAAGTTAAACAGTTGAAATAAATAATTCCAATTCTCTGTTTATGATAATAGCAAATAAAAGTTCTGTGCGAATTGCAAACTTTCTTTTTTGTAGTTCAGGATGAATCTGAACAAGAGTACCAGCTGATTTATTAGATAATGTCTTGGATAACGTCACTCCTCAATGAAAATTTTTACACTCTGTGTTAATCATGAATCAACACTAAGTTTTTTAAAAAGATGATGACAAATATCTGAGATAATCCGGAAATGAATTCTTTTCCGTGACCAAATTTATCTTCTTAGCCAAGAAAGAAATACAATCTTCTTGCCAAACTCTATGTTTTTCAACACATTAGAAACTAAAACTCTAATGACAACATGTAATACAAGTGCAAAAGTAGTTAATCTACTGGAGATCTCTTATTTTTAAAGAAAAAAATAAAAATGAACATCTTCTTATGATTTTAATATCAACAGTTTAGAGAAGTTAGAGAGATCAACACAGAGCATAAGCTGATACCAAAGTTGTTTCTGGTTCCTCTTAAAACAACATCCTTGTTTTTTTAAATACTTCTTCCTTGTTGCTAAGAAAGAAATGATACCCTTGACCATGGATGTAGATATTGATAAACTGCCTACTTTGTCTGTGCTGATAAGATTTAAAGAATGCATTTTAATTGTATAACCCAAACACCTTCACACCTTGAAAGGTCAGATTAACAAATGGGTGGTCATTTTCAGGTTTTCTTTTAATATTGCAGTTGTCTTTTTTTGATGGCCCAAAATGCCATAATGGACTGCTCTCCTGATTTCATCCAAGTCGAAATGATGGCAGGGGACTGAGCAGCAGTGTCAAAGGCTCATTGCTGGTAAACGGTGTCCTCTATTCCAACCATAACTTCTCCATACTATGAGTTATGCTGAGAGTCCCTACAAGGTAACTTTAAATTGAACATGGGAATATTAATTTCTTGCAGTGGAGCCATTTCATACCACAATATGATGTACACAGCTATTCAACAGCAAACACCCCAAACATCCTTAAGTTAAAATACGTTGGAGTTTTTTTCCAGGGCAGGTTTTTCTTATATTTACTATTGTTACTCACTAAGAAAGTAACAAATACATATGTTAGGATCAACACAAGGTGCTATATTGTATATGGCATGTTATCTATGAAGTACCATGGATTTTCTCAGCCAATTCTTTGTTTTTCTTGCTTAAGTAAGTTCCTTATGATTGTTTGTACATTGGGGGGAAATACTTCCTATGTCTGTAGCATAAAATTTACTCAGAGGTCAGTGGGAAGGTGAGAGGGCACCATGTGTAAAGGCACTCGCCACTATTTCTAGCAACCTGAGTTCTATGCCCAGTAACCACATGACGAAAAGAGAGACCACAGGACCCACACGGCAGGGGGACAAGCTGACTCCCCACACATGTACAATGGCACTTACACATCCATACATTATACAATTCAATAGAAATATATTTTCAAGGATGATAAATGGAAAGTAATGCTTGTAATAAATATGAAATACTTATGCATATATAATGTCCATCATGTAGAAAGGAAAAGGGATATTCATAATGTGACTCAAGAAATATTTGATAATTCCATTGTTTTGAAGTAATTGTGAAGGAAATTATTTCATGGATATATTATAAGAGTTACTTGAATTTGGGGAGCAATGTGCATATTTTGGAAGGATCCAATGTAATGTACAAATATTACCCACTGAGTAATTTTATGTATGAGAATATGAGAAGAGTTCATTTTCATCGTTCAATGGATTGGAGCAAACATGTTTAGTATGGATTCACAGTGACTGTGGATCATCGCATATTCTGGCCACAAAACATTGGAAGGATGTCTTGGCTTCTTGTGATAATAATACATTTTATAGTTGTAGCATGCTGGGACAAAGCGTGGTTTATTTTTGCCTTCAGATAAATTTAGTTTAATTCTTGAGTTATCAGAAAAAAATGATATGATATGAGTTATTAAGTGAATACAGATTTCTTAAGCCAATGTTCTTGTGTAAATTCATCTTATTTTTTCCCTGTGGTTTCAGTGTTGGAACTTGAACCCAGAGCCCCATGCATACTAGACAAGTGCTCTACCACTGACCTACTCCCCATCACTGGTTTTAAAATCTGAAAAGAGACAAACAAGATACTCATTACTTTGAGCCTAATTGGTTTTAGCATTACCTTTTAAAATAATAATAATGTCATTTTTTTCCTGTTTCTTCCAAATATCTAAATTAAAAAAAAAAAATCTTAAAAAAAGTCCAGTGGAGACTTCATTAGCTTTGACTGAACACATTTCTCTTTGAATCTGCTGAACCTATATAGGGTCATTAGCAGTGCAAAAGGTTTCTATTTTCCCACAGTAGTGGAGCAAGATATCTGTGTACAGCTCCAGCTGGCTGCTGCTCAGGGCAGGATTTGCAAGACCACATTCCAGATTGCCTCAATATTGCAACACAAGACTTTTGAAACATAAAAACAACTAACAATAAAGGACAGAAAGGGACAACCGTTTTACAGAACTTTACATGGGAAGCACCTGAAAGTCACAGTTTTGTTAAGCCACTAGTAAAAGGTGGCAAGACCCAAACTCTACACAACAAACTTGTAAACACTATGGCAGAAGTCTCCCAATTCATTAACAACAAGACATGGCCATAACTGTCAGCAGTAGCCTTTAGGAATCTCTATGCCAAGTGCAAAGCCACAGGCTTGGCTATGGATAGAGCAGTGATGGGTTCCAGAGTTTAGCAATTCCAAGCATGAATATTATGCACAGCTCTTGTGTTTTCCCATTATGTTATAACTATAAAATTTATTTCATCATAGACAGGCAGGATGAACTGCCAGTGTACTGTGATTTGAATGACATAATCCATAAAAGGAGGCAGGTTTGTGACCCAAAAAGAAAGGAGAACGTAGAAATTAACAGCCACCTGTTTACAATGATGATAGTACTGAGGAATTCTGTGGCTGACTGGTGATCGCATATGTCACCATCAGTGAGTGATGGCTTCTTTAGCTCTTACTAGGGTACAGATGTCACTATCAGTGAGAGATGTCTTGTTTAGCTCTTACTAGGGTTTCTAATGTCCTTTGTGAGATCCAAGGGAACAGAAAAAAGGTGTCATTTGCTTGAGTTAGCTCATATACCCTTTCCTGGGACAGTTCCCATGATCAGGAAAATGAAATGTTCTGCCTGTACAGGACTAAGTGAGATCATCCCAGAGCAATGGAAGTAGTCCAATCCCATCTCTAGCAGGCAAACTAGTGCTTCCCAGGTGGGACTCTGACTACTATTTGAACCAGAAGTAGGGAAAAGTTAACAAAAGTAGGAAACAGCCTTCAAAGGACAGTGTGAAAAATGTATGTATGACTTCTTCTCTTCTTTTTTGAGATAAGATGTCACAAGCACAAGTCATCCAGACTCTCCTTGTGGCCTTGGACTGCCAACCTACCTGCATCATCCCCCAGCCAAGTCTATGAAACAAGATGTGCTCAGTCATGCTCAGCATCTGACAGGTTCTTTGTTCAATTACAGATATGCTTATTATTTGATTTTGTCTTGATTATACAAAATACCAATAACTATAATTAGATATATAAACTAATTCACATATAAGCTGATCTACAATCCTTTTGGTGGCACTTGTCCTGCTCACTGCTTTCAGCATAAGTATTCCTGACACTCCATGTGGTTGAGCCAACATGGCTCCCGTGGGATGCACCTTGTATGGAGGCATGCCCCTGGGTGTGGCTTCGTAAACCCGTGCACACCCCTTCTCTAAAAAAGAGATGACATGTTTTGGTTGCTCTCTTCTCCTCTCCTTCTGTCCTGCTTCTGTTTCTGTACCTGCCTGGGAACTCTCTTAACCTCTCTGGGAACCTCATGTGGCCTTGGTAGTGCGAGTGTGTGTGTCTCTTCTCACGAGCGAAACCAACACTCAGAGCATGCTCCTGTGCTCCTAGAGAACCCACAGCACTTACTCCACTATCTAGCAGCTTTCCCACTGAAGCTTGACCTCACTAGTGACTGCTTCCTGGACTTCCTCCCCTGAGAACCATCTGGCTGACATCACCCAGGTTAGGCAAGTCCTTTTTTCCTACAGGAGAACTTCTGAGTATGTCTTAATTTCCATTGAGGCATACAGTAGAAAGATAGAGTCTAAAGCCATTTGTTTTCCCTCTTGTTGATATCTGACAAGAGGAGCTTGTTCTGTCTCATAAATCTACACAGAAGGAGAAATTTCTAATCTCTTCCTCACTAAGTAGAGGAATGAAGTCAATTCCCTGTCTCAGTCTATCTTCTGTATAGGAAGGGAAGGCAATACCCAAATAGCTCTTTCACTACAGCTTATTTCCCTGACATCTAGTTCTCTGTGATGGTTGTGATCAGGCAGGAAGTTAGATCTCCTGCCCTGGTTCAAGCCCCTCCATTTTCTGTATATGAAGCCATCTGGTAAGGAAGGATCCTTTTCCTGCAATGGGAAGTTTGCTAATTTCTCTATGTTCCAGTTCTTCTTGTCTCTCTGAAGTAAGTCCTTGAGTTTTCTTAGAGCAGCAAGAGAGCTAGCCGGGAGGCTTGGGTCACTTTGAAAATACAGAGATTATATTTGAACTACAAAGAAGAGGCTAGCCTGGGAGCCTCAAACCCATGCCATATAATCTGATATTCGTCCTCATATCCTCAAATTTTATTGGCTATTCGTTTTCCTAATAAAATGTCACCTCTATTTTTCTGACTCTGTTAGAACCTGAGAGTTCCTTCTGTCTCTAGAAGTCAATTCAGTTATTTCCAAAGTCCTCATATCATTTCAGTCTGACAACTAGCTTGTGATAACTTCCAGGTTCAGGCTCAATTTCAGGGAATGCTGAGAAAAGAGACTTCAGAAAGGAAAGATGATTTATACATAATCTAATTGTTAGCATGAAGAGTTGAGTGACCATTCAGTGCTCACTAAAGATATACCTTTAAAACCAGAGACTCTTTGGATCCCACTCCCCCTAGAGGAACACCTGACTCACTCTTGAGGTTGGGGGAGAAAACTGGATCTGCCAGGAGTGGAGACTGAACTAAGCAATATTGGGATAGTGTGACCATGGGACTGCCTGCTGCCTGCCCAGGGAGAGGATGGGGAGTTGTGGAGAAGAGAGAATGAATTGATGTGTTGGGAGGGGGAAGGGACCTTGAATAAGGATATACAAGGATAGAAAGTGTGACTTCTTTGTTTATAATAATAATAATAATAAACCAGAGACCCTCACATCCTTTCACTTCAAACAATAGCCAAAGCAATTTGTCTAGCAGTTACTTCCTGTAACTGTGCCACTTTATCAAGAAACCATGGAAATACAAGCGTCTTCATCTTTATGTAAACAGAGGAAAGCCAGGCAAAAAGAAAATGGAGCACCTCAGTATCACAATATCCAGGACATGATATCTAAGCTGCCACATCACTGTTGATCATCAGCGAGATCACAAAATAACACATGGCAGGTGTGTCATCCATGTCAGTGTGAGTGATGGTTATGAAGTTGTATGCACTGCTGAATATATGTATATATAACCATGCTGCTTTTGTTGCTTCTAAGTACCTCATTGGGTGGGATATTGGATATCACTTCAGATAATGCAAGTCTTAAAGCCTGTCAAATTGAGACAGTCCATGCACCTGCATCCAGCTGTCCGCTTCTGCAGCAGTTCTGGGCAGCTGTCAGTGTTCCCACCATTTCCCACATAGCAGAGGGTATCAAGCTACATGTCAAAAATGCCTCCCTATGTCCAAAGAGAAAATAAGATGGCAGACATTAAATAAGACAGCCTTGCCACTGTCCATACCTTCAACATTTATCCAGGAAATTATGAACTATGCCAAACAAGTTCCTGGGATATTTTTGTAAAGTTTATGTGGCAAGTATCTGATACAGAGATGGGGATTTTAAAGAGTAAAATGTTCCCCAAAACTTAGTGTTGCAAATCAGTCCTAGAATATATTTCTGTAATGTCAGCAGAAGCTGGTGGAGAAGAGGGGAAACCCCACCGCCATTCAGTCCTCATTCTGCCTTTCCCTGTCTCATAGTGTGAGATGACGGAAACTCTGTCACTTAGCATTGCTTTCTGCTGGGTAATTGTTTCCCCCTACAAGTGTTTGTGAGAAACAAAGACAAAAATAAGGAGCAGAAACAGTATTGGGTATTTTGTGTGACAGCTAATCATCTTGTATTTGTGAATGAAATAAAAAGCAATACAAGTAAATATACTTCTGTAATACATGGTTCATGAGTAAGATACAGAAAAATAGTTGCGAAATACTATAAAAATGGCAGCTAAGAAATTAGTCACCATACCTCCTTAGCTTAACATGTTTTTCTCCTTAAGAATTAAAATGAGGGCTGGAGGGATGGCTCAGCCGTTAAAGGCTTGGATCACAACCATAAATATAAGAATTAAAATGATTGGGTTCATCACATCATTTATTGATTGGGTATGCCAAAATGACTCCTTTTTTAAAATCACCGTGGGAGATTTGTGTTATCTGGGAACATACGGCAAAGCTAAAAGTACAAGACAAAAACTAAACACATTTTTTGTTTTTATTCATCTAGAAACTTTTACAAAGGGATTAAGTAGCGGCCTGTAATCACATAGTCGTTAAGCCCACACATCCAAGTAGCTTTTGCTCTTGGAAACTGGAGTGCAGCCTTTGCAGAGCAGCTGTCCTTGGGCTAGACTCTGTTGCTGGAATGATTCAGCCTTTGCCATGGGAAGCCTAACCACAGAGAAGCTGCAGAGGAAGAGGGGGAGACAAGAATGAAATGCACAGGAGTGTGGTTTCCCTTCACAGGAGGATGAGGTAGACAAACCTTGCTGGGATAACATTGCTGGATCCTAACAGTACTTGCTTACTGGTTTTATTTGTTTGTTTGTTTGTTTGTTTTTGACCTCACCCTCCACTGACTTGTGTGTGTGTGTGTGTGTGTGTGTGTGTGTGTGTGTGTGCTAGACAACATCAGATGCAAACCTCAAAGATGTTTTGTACCTCCCTTGAGACTGGGTTTCTCATTGGCGTAGGGCTTACTAATTTGTTAAGGTTGGTTGACCAGAAAGCCCCAGGGATTCTACCTTTCCAGTGAGGGGACTGCAAAAGCACCATCACACCTAGTATTTTTACTTGGTAACGTAGTTTGCTTTCTATTGCTGTGACGTACAATGGCTGACAGTAACTTGTTAAGGAAAAGGTGTTTTTCTTATCTTTCCACATCACAATAAGTCACTGAGGGAAGTCAGGGCAGGAACCTGGGGGCAAGAACTGAAGCAAAGACCACAGAGGAATGCTGCTACCTGGTTTGATTCCCATAACTTGCTCAATTTATGTATTTTTTTAATACAAAGCACCTGCCCAAGAGTGGTACCACCCATAGTGGTCTAGGCCTGTCCACATCAATCATTAACTAGGAAAATGCCCCACAGCCTTGTCCACAGGCCAGTCTTATAGATGTGTTCTCTTGAGTGAGCTTCCAAGATGATCCCAGCTTGTGTCAACTGGACCAAAAAATAACTAGGATACATGGGTGCCAGGGAAGATCAGGTCTTCACACTTGTGAGGTAAGCTCTTTGCCACAGAGAAACCTTCCCAGCCCTGCCCTGACTCTTGAGCAACAGCAAGGCCAGTATGGAACTATTTGATACATTCTTCAGCTTTCTTCTAGCTTCATGGGAGAAAAATAATTAGCATATAATGAATGTCCTGCTGAATTAGCATATGATGAATGTCCTGTTGTTTGGACTTTATGATATGAAAATGTACACCAGGATTCAGTGGCAGATGGAATAACATCAGGAAAAAAGTAGTACTTGAAAAGTAAAGTAAATCAATGTTAAGCATGGTTAAGAATGTTTATTTCATGGGTGGAGGAAATGAAAAGTTGGGTGTAGCTGTGTATGCTTTAAGCTCAGTACTAGAAAGGCAGAGACAGAAGGGTTTTTGGAGGTTGAAGGCTCAGTAAGAGGCCCTACCTCAAAGGAATGAGGTAAATATTCATGGATTATGACACTTCTCTCTCTCTCTCTCTCTCTCTCTCTCTCTCTCTCTCTCTCTCTCTCACACACACACACACATTGCAGGAATATCAATTTCAAAAGTGAAGTGTAATTAAAACATACCCAGATAAACAGAAGCTGATATGTCCATCACCACAAGTCCTAACCTGAAAAAATGCTCAGTGACATGCATAATAAGAAAGGGTGCTGCAGTGAGTAGAAGCCACATAAAGAGAAAAGATTTCAATGAAAACCAATACGTATGTACTAGAAAGAATCATTTATTAATAGAATAGATTGTAATTGCACACTTTGTTTTCCACTTTAAGAAACAAAAATAATTTTTAAAAATGTTAGCCTAAAAGCTAGTACTATAGTGTCTTGGTCTATATGACCATTTTTAATTTTGTATATAATAAAAAGTATATATGCATTTCAAAACATTATTAGGTGTTTGACTGTGTAGTGTACAAAGAAGAAATTTTATGTAATACAAAAGATAAAATATTACATGGTGTTGAAATGAAGATGGTCAGGGTACCATAAGCTCAAGTCAGAGGCTGGGTAGACTTAACACTTGGTAAAAAAAAAAAAGACAGTAAAGCAGGGCATGAATGGAACGCCAAAAAATGTACGAAAGTTATATTAATCTCTCCACATTAGAAATTACTTTAAATATAAATGAGTTAAATTCCCCCAGTTAAAATAAATTTGATCTTTCCAGTGTGGCCACTGGAAACAAGCTGAGTACTGATGATACATGACTTTAGTCTCTGTCTTGGAAAACAACAACAACAAAAGAATAACAATAATAATAAAATTAAAAGTAAAATAAATAAATTAGAAAAAATAATACTTTAAACAGTAGCCAAAGACTGTCCTCTACCAAAGGCTTATTTTAAACACAAATGATGGATATATTGCTAAAAGTTTACAGGAGACAAAGGATATTACATATTTGTGCATATTAGTAAGGAATATTATGTGTAATGATTAAAAATATTTATGCAATTATTGACTATTAAAGCACGCAAAGAAAAACATACAGAAATAAAAGAAGAGAGTTTTATAGTAACCACTGAATATGTCAATACTTTGAACAGATAGCAGAACTTAATAAAAAATAAATAGATGACTTTTTCCCACAATGGTAGACTGACTGATGGCAGAAGATAAATAGGAAATAAGAACCTAAAAAGACAAGAAGAAAAATATATTTAATATATGTAAATGTATATATAGGTATGTATATGGTAACCACAGACATATGTTCTTCTCAAGATCCATGGGATACTTTGTAGTATAGACTATATTACACATCAAATGAAGTCCAGAAGAATCTGGTGATTCTACAACATCAGAAGAAACAGAAGGAAACAGTCTTAAAAACAACTTTATGAAGATACTAGAAGCCTTAAAAGTGAATACAAAAAATTCTCTTAAAGAAATAGAAGAAATACAAATGAAAAATGGAAAGAGATTAACAAATCTCTTAAAGAAAATAAAGAAAACCAAGAAAAAGAAATCCATTAAGTGAAGAAAACATATCAAGATTTAAAAATTGAAATAGAAGCAATAAAGAAAACACAAACCAAGGCAATGCTGGAAATAGAAAATCTGGAAAAACAAACCAGAACTACAGACATAAGCATAACCAACAGAATGCAAGAGATGGAAGACAGAATTTCTGGAATGGAAGATTCAATAATGGAAATAGATACATCAGCAAAAGATAACACTAAAACCAAAAAAGTCATAACACAAAACATCCAGGAAATATGGGACAGCATGAAAAGACCAAACCTGAGAATAACTGGAGTTGAAGAAAGAGAAGAATATCAGCTCAAAGGCACAGAAAGTATATTCATAGAAGAAAACTTTCCCAACCTAAAGAAGGAAATGCCTATAAAGATACAAGAAGCTTACAGCACACCAAATAGAGTAGAGCCCTCTAAAAAAGTGTGCTCATCACATAATAATCAAGCCAATAAACCTATAGAATAAAGAAAGAATATTAAGAACTGTGAAGGAAAAAAGGTCAAATTACCTATAAAGGCAGACCCATCAGAATAACACCAGGCTAGTCAATGGAAACAATGAAAGCAAGAAGGTCCTGGTCAGATGTTACACACACACTAAATGAGCATGGCTGGCAACTCAGAGTATTATAACCAGCAAAAAAATCAATCACCATAGATAAAGTAAATAAGATATTTCACAACAAAACCAGATTTAAACAATATCTATCCACAAATCTGGTCCTACAGAAAGCACTAGAGGGAAAACTTCAACCTAAGGAAACCAGATACACCCATGAAACTACAAGCAATCAATAATCCCAAAGAAGAAATACACACACACACACACACACACACACACACACACACACCATCCAAAAATAACAGGAAATAACAATTACTGGTCATTAATATCCCTTAATATCAATGGACTTAATTCACCTATGAAAAGACACCCCTAACACAATGGATATCAAAACAGAAACCATCCTACTGCTGTATACAAGAGATGGACCTCAACTTCAAATAAAAAGGCTTAGAGTAAAGGGCTGGGAAAAGACTTTCCTATCAAATGGACGTAAGAAACAAGCTGGTGTGGCCATCCTAATATCTAACTCAATGTGTTTAATACAGAAAATATCTTCTTCAACCACAAAGTTAGAAATCAGTAACTCAAAGTCATGTAAATTTAAAAATACATTATTAAACAACAACTAAGTTAAATAGAAACAAAATTTTTAAGAGATTAAAAATATACTTAACAGAAAAATGCAAATAAAAACACAATTTATGAGACACAGCAAAACCAACGCTAATGGAGGAATTCATTGCTATAGAAACATAAAAACAAATGGTTAGGGTTGCATTTCAGTGGCAGTGCACTTGCTGAATATTACCTCAGACCTGATTTCCTTCTCCAGAAACATCAAATTTAAAGAGCATCTAACTTTACAACTCAGTGAGCTAGAAGCACAGTGAAACCAAATAGTGAACAGAGCAAGAAGTAATAAAGATTAGAACAGAGAGCTTTAAAATCAAGAGCAGAAAGTAGCAGAGAAAATTGAGTTCAATGTTTGGCCTAGGCTATGTAATGATGAAGATGTAATCTTATGTCCTCACCAACTAACAATGGTGTGATCAGAACTGGGGAAGATGCAGCCTTTTATGTGGTGTTGAAATAAAGATAGTTAAGGTGCTATTAACTTAGGTCTGAGAGTTGTATGTATGTAAGCAATTTGGTGGATCCAAAAGTTTCTCCCTTGAAAAGATCATCAACATTGGTATAACTTAAAATACGTCAATAAGGAAAAAAGTGAAGACTAAAATTAGAAAAGAAAGTGGGCATTGCTATTCATTCTGTAGAAATAAACAAATTATGAGTAGGGTGAAAAAATGCTTTGTCTGAAATGTACCTATGAATGCATAGGTGAAACAGATTGCTAGAAATACAAAATGACCAAGAAAAATCACAAAGGAACAGGGTATCTGAATAGATCTACAACTTAGCAAAAATATTTTGATAACAAGAAAGATACAGCATCTGTAGGCTTCACTGGTGAACTGTCAAACATTTAAGGGATGATCATTAGTTCTTCTCCAGTACTGGTAGTTGTTAGTCTGTATGAGATATGAGCATCACTTTATCCCCAAACAATACAGATGTTTCTGAAAGAAAGAACTATGAACCACCTTTGAACAACGTTGCGTCCATTTTCACTAAAAGGAAACAAAGCAAATTCAGGGCCATTTTAGAATATGACCAGTTGAGGTCTACTCCTAGAATAAAAGCATGCTTCAGCATTGATTAATGTTGATCACAGAGAATAGAGAACTCCTAGAAAATAAGACTAGTAAAGAACGACCAACAATTCAAAATGCTGGGATGAACATTTTTGAAGATAATACAAGTGGCCAACAAACCCATGAAAAGATGATCAACATTACTAATCTTTAACAAAAATGTAAATTAAAGCTACAATAAAATAGAGATTTCTCATTATTGGCCTGCCCAGCCCATGTAGTGTAAGTTGATCTACTAAATATATAGTATATATTTATTATATGTTCCTTCTATTTATTCTATGCTCCTCTAAAGAATGCTGCCTAAATACAGCATTATATAACCAAAACCCAAACACGTAATACCATTTCCAAGTAGTTTATTTGCACCTAGAACAAAGACCAATGGTTTTCACAGAAATACAAAGCATCCAGGACCAAATAGGTAAGTTTCACTATCTGGCATTCAACTAAAAGTTATCAGGAAGGCAAGAAAGCAGAGAAATTAAGCCCAAAATTATGAGAAATATTTATTTAAATATTCTCAGTCCCAGAGAAGCATGTGGGTCTGTTTCCCATGGTACCTTACCTCTTTAGAGACTTAGGTCAGTCTCTCTACATTCACAGAATCATTAGCTTCTGGGTGGCCCTGCCTGGAGCCAGCCCAGAGGACAGACATTCACATTTGGTTTCTCAACTGGTCCACAGAGATTTTTTTTTTTGTTTCATTTTTAACATTCTGCCTTTTTAAATTTCCATTTTTACATTCTGGTTCTCATTGCTGTGTCTGAAGCACAGTGAAAGCCTCCAATGCAGTCACACCAGACTTCAGAGACTTCAGAGGGAAGACCTCCCACCTGCCAGTTCTGGAAAGCCCCCCCTCCTGCTTTCATTAACAGTACTCACTCTCTTGATCAGCCCCTCACACCTCTACCTACTTCCTGTCTTCCTCTGAAATTCCCTTTCCTCTCTTACCATTTAAATGGGTGGACTTTATAGGGTTCTATATTTGACCTCTGGTTTTTTTTTCTTTTCTTTTTTTTTTTTTTTTTTTTTTTTTTTTTTTTTTTTTTTTTTTTTTTTTTTTTTTTTTTTTTTTTTTTTTTTTTTTTGGTCTTAATCTACGCTAGTAGTTTTTACAAGAGGTATTCTAAGTCTGACCATCCCTGAAATTTTATAAAATCCAGAATTAGTTATCAACTGGAAAAAAAATATTTAAAGGTAAACTTGATATTTATAAGAAGAAAATAGGGTTGTTGAGTTTTAACAATACATATAGTTCTTCACTTAGTCTGTGGCTGCCGTGGTAGTGCACACTGTGTGCAAGAAATAATTATATAAATAAACAAAAAAAATGCTCATTAGGAGTCCATCGTGTGCTAAGTGCCAGCAAAAGTATAGGACGTATGGAAATAAACTCCGTTTAGAGGAAGGGCAAACAATGGCTCTAGTACAACTTCCATTAACCAATGTTTGCTGCGCTTATGTGCTTTGGGTTTCAACCATCTGATATGTATGTAGCCCCTGTCAGGAGCAGATGGACACTGGGGACACAAGGCAGTCTCTGCCATCACTGAGCTTACAATTTAACTTTCTTGTTTGTTCTAGGCCCTCGCCTCTCTTTCCTGAATGAAATGGCTAAGACATAGTAGCCTAAGGACAGCAATGGGAAACATGGCACATGGCTCCCTCACCTACATTTTCAACATCTTCAAATTCTCCTTCAAGAGTGAAACTGAAAAAGAAACAGGAAGACACACTTTGTGTTTGTTTCTTTAATCTGCTAAGTGAATGGAGCAATATCATTTATCCTTAAAACATTAGGCTTGTTTGTTCGAACATCTCCCTGTTATAATCATGTATGAAAATGGCTTTTAAATGGGCAATAGGGATCAGGGATGGGAAAGTCAGCCTCATATGGATGTGAGCCGGGTCTCTCTTTTAGGGAAAAGTATGTTGGGGAGATGTCCTGAATTCTTGTTCTCTGACATCACCAGGTTCTATCATGTGAGAACTTCCGACTGGCATTAGGAGTTTTTTTTCAGTTTTTACTTGATTTTCCATAGAGCAATGATTCCCAGCTTTCCAAATGCTGCAACCCTTTAATATAGTTCTTTATGTTGTTGAGACCCACAACCATAAAATTATTTTGTTGTCACTTCATAACTGTACTTTTGCTACTGTTATGGATCATAACGTAAACATCTGATAAAGAACCCCAAAGGGGTCTCGACTAACAGGTTGGGAACCACTGCTATAGCTTGTGAGCCATGGGTGAAGTAGCCATAGGGTTAGAGAGCTTTCAAAAAGCACGTCCTATGAACATAGCCTAAGACATGGGGAAAGAGACAATAGAATAGGACCATTGTGGGACAGGTGAGGCTAAAACTGACCATAAAACTGACCTTATACAATTTCTACAGTTACTGAACCTGCTTACAGATTCATCTTGGACCCTCACCATACAGTCTGCACACAGACAACAAATTCTCTGAGACTTAGCAAATAGTGAAAGGTAGGCCAGGAGGTGAATGCAAGCTAATGGTCACCACTGAAGGTGCTTTCTCCAGTCTGTTCCACGTGGTAAGGCAACAATTTCCTCCCAAGTAACCACACAACTATACAAGCAAGACTTGAGACCACACACTGAAATCTGGAGTCCTGTACTACCACTTTAAGAGATAGTTCAGTAACAGTATTTTCACACTTCCAATTACTGTCAATAAAATCAAAAGCACTTAAAAAGGAGGAAGTCTCCAAGAGATGGGACTTTCTTGGCTTTTGCCTGAGAGTTAAAGGCTTCATTAAGAGCATCCAAAAGAAAAAGTGGTTCTTAGGACCCAGGAGCAAAAGGTGTCACAAGGTAGCTCTTCCCTCAGGATTCCCCAATATCATTGTTGTTATTTCAAAGGCAAAAAGGCCTCAGGGGCGGGGGGTGGGGGTGGGAGGGGGGGGCTTCACTTCTGGAGCATACCTTCTAGGGTGTTAGGCTTCTATGATTGGCTAATTCTTTAGGTAAAATGATGTGCAGAAAATATACTATGTCCTATTGGAATTTGAAGCTTCCTAAAATCAGAAAGATACTGTTTTAATAGAAAAATCTGTTTCCACTACTTCTTGAATCTTTAGGCATGACGACCAAGGAGACAGTCAATGGGGTGTTTTTCTTCTAAATCACAGAGAAAATCAGGGCTAACCCTCTCAACTATTCACCCCACTTGGTTTTCATTCATTTACTTTTGTTGTATAAAATGTATTTATTTTTATTTTATGTGTATTGGTGTTATGCCTTCGTGTGAGTGTCGGATCTCCTGGAACTGGAGTTACAGACAGTTGTTAGCTGCCATGTGGTTGCTGGGAATTGAATTCAGGTCCTCTGGAAGAAAAGTTAGTACTCTTAACCACTGAGCCATCTCTCCAGCCCTATTTATTGATTTTTGTTAAGGATTCTTTTTTTTTGTTTTTGCATTCTAAAGGCAGGGTCTTACTATATATAGCCCAGGCTGGTCTTAAACTTATGATCCTCCTCCCTCAACCTTCTGAGTGCTAGCACACCAAGGATAGACTCTTTTTTCATTCTTTGTTTTCCATGTGTGTAAACTTAATTTACATAGTGTTCCTCTCTCTCTCCAGACCCTCCCATGTTCCCTACCAAGGTCCTCTTTTCTTTAACTATTATCATTACAAATATATGAATAAACATAAACACAATCTGCTGGATCCATTTAGTATTTCTCATATGCATGTTTTTAGTGCTGACCACTTGGTATTCGATAACCACTTAGGGGGCCCATCCCTGGGGAAGGTAGATTCTTCATCTCTCAGCAGTTATTAACTGCCTGTTATGCTTCATGGGACCTTGAGTGATTCTCCCATTCTCCCATCTACTTTGGGATGATGTCAGTTGGTATCATCATTATTCAGGTCTTATTCAGGCACCCATGCTGTTGAAGCTCATGGGTGCAGCTTTATCTGGGTCATACATGCATAACACAATCACATTGCAGCTGTCCTGGTTTTCTGGTGCTTACAGTGATGTAAGGTGATGTTTCTATGATGCTCTCTAAGCTTAGGTATAAGAGTTGTGTTATAGGCACACCAACCACTGTATCCCATGGGTTTTGGCATTTTGACCAGTTGTGGCTTTCTGTAATGATCGCCACATGAATTTTTATTCTTTTTTAAGAAAGCATTTGAATTTTTTATTCTTAACCTCAGCTTTTCTACCTTTCCCCTGTCTCTGCCATCCTCTGTGCATCTAGATAAACTAAGTCTATTCAGGACAGAGATCTTGCTGCAAATTTTTAACTAAATAAACCAGAAGGAGAAGAGTTGTGCCATTGACTCTAGTTCTTCCCCTTGGGAAGGCAGCCCTTCCAGCAACAACATAAAGAAGGGTAACATGAACCTGGAAGAGAGCTCATAGTTTCCATTACCTTTGCAAAAAAGAACCTATATCTGTGGGGACTCAAACCTAACCCTGTGCCAAGCAGGAGTCCAGCACAGCAGTACAGCAAGTCCCCAGAATACCACATGATTGATGGCAGCTGTGGCCCACCTTTTGACTTCCTCTCTTAGGAAATGAGAAGGAAAGATAGTCTTACCTGGCAACGCAGGCCTGACTTTGAGGATCATGAACAAACACCTACCATCTATGGTGTGTGTGTGTGTGTGTGTGTGTGTGTGTGTGTGTGTGTGTGCCTCTAATGAAGGGCTCTGTAATTCCCAAGCATAAGTGTCCACTTGCTCTTGGAGCTGCAGAATCACCTAGGGTTGGGTATAGGTGATGAGGTGCAAGGGAAGTGAGACAAATGTGATGCCTAGGTGCCATGCATTGGGTCTCAGGTGTTTCCTCCAGAATGTACCCTCCTAGGAGCCAGGAGTCACTTTTACAAATGCCTTGTCACAGCAAAACAGATGCTCAGTTCCTGCCTGCATAGAGAATATCAACCTGAGTCACCCAGAAGAACTAAAAATTTTATCAAAATTTAGATAATTCTTAAGTTTTTAGTAATGACCTTTTTAATAATAAAAGGTGAAATTTTCTAGTGTATTTTGTCTAATTCAGTGGATCCAAAAATGTGCACATTGTTTGGCATATTGATGAGATATTTCACATTCTTTTATCCATTTACATCTTCAATTCTCAGCATGCATATATTGGGCCCTGGCACTTAGCTAACTATGCCGCAGGAGCTCACTAGTCCCTATTGGTAGTGTTTTTACACTAGACAGTGCTGTCCTAAAAGTTTTGGTTTTCTAGACCAAGGTATACTTTTCCAAATGTGTAGTGAATTCTTCTAGCCAATGGGACAGTACTGGACATCAGGAGGCTGTAGACAGAGACATCTCTAAGGCTCATATAGAAAGGAGACTGTCCACCTAGGTACATTTTCCATAAGTGTTTCTTCAATAACTACATACTAAATGGTTTTCATTTAGCCAGAGGGGATGGAGGAGACTTCCTCCTGCCCTCCTCCTGCCCACATGACCTGTCTACCTTCCGTGGTTCACATCAAGGCCTGACTTCAGAGCTAGAGGGTGGTGACAATGAATGGGTCTGTTTTCTGTGGTCCTTACTTGTGACCCCAGCTATCATCTCCCTTCAAAAACTCTACATTTTAAGTGTTTTGTAAAATAAGCACTCCTCAGTGTTCTACCTCAGCAAGTTGCTTTCCTGAATACCTCGGCCTCCTATAGCACAACAGTGAGTCATGTAGGACTTGTCTTCTCCCTTTTATGTTCCCCTTTAAAAAGCAAGAATCAAAGAAGCGCTCCCCTTCTGTATCTAATGAAGTCCCATTCACCCTTCCCTGAGGAAGAGCCCTTATGAGAGACCTGGGACTTGGTATTAGCCACAGCCCAGAGCAAGTATGAAGTCAAAAATAAAACCATAAGCACTGTCCTTGTATGTCCACATGACAAGGTTCTAGAGGAATGATGAAAATTAGCACCCGGTGATCTTCTCCTGGGTATGGGTTCTCATACAGGCAGCTGCTCTTAAATTCCCTCTCCATCACAAAAAGCTAACATGGAACTGGAGGCATGGCTCGGTGGTAAAAACATTTGTTGGGCACATGCAAGACCCCAGTTTTAGGCCCAGAACTGTATATGCATTCTCTCTCACACCTACCACATTTTATAAATAAATAAATAAATAAATAAATAAATAAATAAACAAATAAATAAATAAATAAATAAATAAATTCTATCTTTAAAATTACATACACATATTTTAAAATAACTGAATATAGCGATATGTGCCCAAGATCTCCAGAAAGGGTAAGGCAGAAAAAAAAAATGTTGCCTGGAATATGTAAAAGGTAGCAAGTCAGCTAGGGCTATATAGCAAGACTTAGTCTGAAGATAGATAGATAGATAGGTGTATAAATAGAAAAAGAGAGAGCAGGAAATGAAGAATGAACCAATATACTCAAATATAGTAATGATTGTTTTATATTGGGACACCAACTCCATCACTGCACAACTAGAACATAATCTGGTTAAAATTGTAAATATTTTAAATATAAATAATAGATCACAGTACATACCTGCTATAAATCTATATATTCTTAAATTGTATTCAAGTAGAAATTGATTGCAGTGTGCTTTATTAATGCAAAAATAAAGGCTTCATTATTCACCTGCGATATGCAGTAACATCAAAAATGCTGTGATGCTCCCTGTGACCCTGCAAGAAGGAAAAATCAAATGCCGTGAGTGCGAACAGGGAACAAATGTCAGATATTACAAACACATTAAAGCAAACTGCAGCTGCAGGCTCACGTGAACAGGAGAGGTGCGACACTGATGTCCCTAACACATGTGTGGCTTAGAGAAAGAGTGAAGGAATGAAGTCTCAGTTGACTAGACATAAAATGAACAATGAAAAACAAATAAATGAAATGGAAGTATCGCAGGATCCGTAAGGGTTTGTAGAGGGCTTCAGTAACAAGAGGAGAAGGAAAAGTATAGAAACAGAGCAAGAGCAAGAAGAGAGGAGCAGAGTCGTGTTCTGGAAAAAATAAGCCTAAATTGCTAGGATCAGAGAATTTCTTCAGGGACGAGAAACCAGCCTTGATCCTCTGCAGTGAGGCTGGGTACAGTTTTTGGAACTGTTTAGAGAAATGCAGTGTTCTCTCCACCATCAATCTTTCCTAAAGAAAGGCTTTGTTCTGCACCTGTATAAACAACCCAGATTTTTAAAACCTATATGCTTGCCCCTAATGTGTGAGAGTATGTATTTATAGTGATAGCTTCAAGTCATCTATAGGTAACACCTCTCTTCTGCTTTACATCTTTCTGTGGGCACTCCACCCCCACCCCACCTCATTTTGCCTGGACAGCCTTGCCTACAGTCAAGTTCAAGTTCAAGCGTGTGTGTGTGTGTGTGTGTGTGTGTGTGTGTGTGTGTGTGTGTGTGTACTATTCCTAAGGGGGAGGCATGGTTACATACAAATTCCACCTTCTGCTAAATAAAGCTGCATTTCCCCCAGCCCACCAAATCTGAACATAGAGGAAGATCCCTTTACTCAATGGTCTCACTATGGGGACTTCTCTTAAGGTGCCCCTAACCGAAGACAAAATGTACAAGAAAACTTCTCAAGTGGGGAGTGAGGAGGAGTAGGAGGAGGAGGAGTGTGTGTGTGTGTGTGTGTGTGTGTGTGTGTGTGTGTGTGAACTATTCCTAAGGGGGAGGCATGGCCTGGGAGATGAGGAGGAGGTAGGCCTGAGGGCTGAAATTCCTCTCCACTCAGACCCCGCTAGCCACCTGTTACAGTACTTCAGACTCTGGAATTTGTTGTGCTGTAAAGACTAGGATTTGCCAGGCAGCTTCAACCTCCCTCAAATCTGCTTGTCCCACCCTCATCTGGAACCTGGGAACCACAGGAGAAGGACAAGTGGAAAAACTCAGTTTCCTCATTGTCAGACAGGGCAATGAGATGCCCAACCCTTAGGGGCACACAGCAGGATCTCTGGCTGGCATCTATCTCTGATTAAACCAAACCTTTCCCCTGAGCACACATTGTGGCTACCTCTGAAATCATATTTTGTTCCTTTGATTTGGGGAAGGCAAGGTGTTTTATTTTGAGTTGAAATACATCACAATTGTAGGTGCTGCTTCCTAATCCTTTGGGATTCATTCTCTCTCTCTCTCTCTCTCTCTCTCTCTCTCTCTCTCTCTCTCTCTCTCTCTCTCTCTCTCTGTCCTTTTTAATTTTGGCAGGGCAATTGTGCTGACTTACTATTCTACATCCAAGAAACTTGCTCCTCAATGTGCCGCCTAAAAACGGTGATGGGTTCCTTCGCTACATTGTGCTATGATGTTGAGAACGAAATCACGCAGTTTGGAACTCTTACAGCGGTGGGCAGCGACTGAAATGCTAAACACAAAGTCCTATTTATTTGCTAAGCCGGTGATATCATAAGATGGACATAATAATTCGTAAGTTGAAGATGTTTGAAGAAGAAAAGAGCCAAAGTAGAAAAAAGTGCTGTGTGAATCATAAAATTATCTTGAAAGTGAGGAAAAAAAAAAAAAAGCCAAGAGACTCATAGGTTGTTGGAGCTGTTCCCTTGTTCTTTGCCCTTTATCTGCACTCTATGAAGCCTTGGATAAGCAAACATGCATCATGAGTGATGAACTTGAACGACAGCTTCTGCGGAACAAACTGGGAGAGAAGAAGAGATGGGTCTCATTCAGATTTTTAAGGGCCAACTAAGACCAGCTGCAGGTGGAAATGGGTTAAGTGGGAACAATGTCTTTTTGCCTTTTTGCCCCCAAATCTCATCTACCTTGCACAGATACGCAGAGGGTCAGTCGTTGGGCCAAGAGGCCCAAGTCTTGGCTTGACTCAGACGTTTCTTTGCCCCCGCCCCACTAACCGCTCCACTTAGAGAAAACGATCCCCACCCCTTCCACGCCCCCGCCCCACCTCTTGTCCCCCTTTCAAACCCCCTCTTCTTTGCCGGGGGTGGTTTGTCCCAAGGACTATGGATAAATAGTCCTGTCAAAAGGCGCAGCTCGCGGCTGTACCTCTGGATCCAGAGTCAAGTTCAGAGCCCCAGGCTGGCGGGTCAGCGGCCAATAGCGCCCGATCCAGGTTCATTGGGGGGCCGCAGTGCGAGGAGCCCGGGTCTCCGGTACTTCTCTGAGTTCTCCCACGCCCCATCCTCTTCCAGGGAGCGGAAGCCGGAGACGGCGAGACTGGCCCGGGCGGAGGAAGGCGGGCGCGCGTGGGCGCCGGGGACTAGGCGATGTCCACCGGCTCGGTGAGTGACTCCGAAGACATGGAGGTGCGTGGGCTGCAGCGAGTGTACCCGGCCCCCGCCTCCAAGAGGCCACCTCTGCACAACACCGAAAGCGGCTACGCCTCGCCCAGCGACAATTCTTCTGCGGAGGAGGAAGACCCCGACGGCGAGGAGGAGTCACGCTCTTTGGTAGCCGCGGGCGTCCCGGGGGTCTGCAAGAGAAAGCGTCCCCGAGTGGCTGGCGCCGGCGGCGCAGGTGGCGGTGCAGGTGGCGGGGCGGGAGGTGGCAGTAAAAAGCCGCTCCCGCCCAAGGGCTCCGCCGCTGAGTGCAAGCAGTCCCAGCGGAACGCCGCCAACGCCCGCGAGCGCGCCCGGATGCGCGTGCTGAGCAAAGCTTTCTCTAGACTCAAGACCAGCCTGCCCTGGGTGCCCCCCGACACCAAGCTTTCTAAACTGGACACGCTGCGCCTGGCTTCCAGCTACATCGCACACCTGCGCCAGCTGCTGCAGGAGGACCGCTACGAGAACGGCTACGTGCACCCGGTGAACCTGGTAGGGACAGGGACATGGCGCGGGATACCCGGGACCAGCAGCCCTGAACACCACTGGGGCGCAGGGCTGGATAAGCCCCAGAGGAAGAGCCCAGAGGGGAGGGTTCTGAAACCCGTGTGAAGAATCTGCTTTAGTTGCCCCCAATCAAGGCAGGAGGAGCCAGCCTTTTTCTTGGAGAAAAATCTTCCAGCCTTCTGGTTTTTTGCCCAGTGACAGCTATTCGTTAACACTCTATTTCCGGGGTAAACTGTGGCTTCCCACTGCTAGTATTTCTCTATTTTAGACCAAGTGGAAAAAAAAATCTCAGATATCCAACTTTTTCAAGACAACAGCCTAGCAGGTTTGCATCCATCAGCGCTGTTTTCTTTTTCTTTCTTTTTTTTGGGGGGGGGTGTGTGTGTGGGGAAGGGAGATCTAACTCTTTAAAAAGTTTGAGTGGTTTTAAAACAAAACAAAACACTAATGGAGGATAGTTTTCCCAGACGCGATTGTCCGGAAAGTCCCTGTGTAACCTGCCAGCTCCCCGAGCTTGGGAAAGATCTCATCCAAATTTATGGGGGATGGGACATTAAATCACAGAATCCCAAACTCTCACACTTGACGCCGAAAAATCCTGTGGTCAGACAACGGGAAAGCAAGAGTGTCTTGAATAATCAGTAGTTAACTTGCTAATAGAAAGACAAGATTTACAAATTCCTAGAACGCTATTAAAAGTCAAGGACCTCTGGGGAAAGCGGTTTGGTTTTGAGATTGTTTCTTCTCAGTATCTGACACTCATTTCGGTTTTTCAGACGTGGCCATTCGTGGTCTCTGGGCGACCGGACTCTGACACCAAAGACGTTTCTTCAGTCAACAGACTCTGTGGAACTTCTGCTTAGATGGATTATGTTAATCAACTGAGTTGATGGATTATGTTAAATGTGAATGACTGAGCTAAGGAGGTCCGAACCTTTTTTCTCCTTTCTTTGGACCTGCTAACAGGACCAGTGACTACTGTCCTGGAACACAGGTGGCCATGACAGCTGCGGATGAGCGCAAATGTAGCCAAAGAAAGCCTGGTTTCCTAGGAAGAACTCCGGACTAGATCCAACCTGGGGCGTTAGCTTTGAGCACAAACCCCACGACAGCCATCTGAGTCCAGTGCAGAAACGGGGCTTGGTTTTCAAGCTAATGTTGATTTTGCTTGAGGTTGATGAGAACAAGGTCCTGCGCAGATAGGCCCTTCTATGTGCGAGGTTGAGCACTCTTTCCCAATACTGGAAAGACAAGGCCCTGTCTTTACAGCTCAGCGGGGGGCCTTCTTTCTGAATTTCTAAGGACAATGGCATACTCCCATCAGCGAACTTTCTTTTAGTGTGGTGTATAGCGAGATGGAGATATATACCACCGGAAGCCGGGTTTGCCCTCAGGCTTCCCAGGTTGGGATTTCCTTCCCAAACTCCCTAATCTGTCTAATCAGCTACCCAGCCAGTTTATTTGAATCTTAGTCTCCTTCTCACATACACTCCCTCCCGAGTTTTTTCTGACTGCCCATTTTGGGGCATGCACTTCACCCCTCTAATCAGATCATCCTTGCCACACAACAGTCTTCTGTGGGATTCATGTTCTTCCAGGCACCCACTATTCTTTCTGGTTCAAGGACTGAGCATGGTGGGCAGCTGGGGCTGGTCTCTATACCCACTCACTCGCTGTTTTCTATGCAGCACAGGGTGCTAAGTGGTCCTGCCAATGTTGTGGTGACCATGCTCTACAGTGGTAACTAACATATGTAAATAAATTTATTTTTTTATGAACAAAATCATGCGTCGTGAAAATATTTTCCAAGGCTATTTGATTTGCAGGATAACTTCAAATGGGTAGGTCTCTCCTCTCAGCAGGAGGAGTTATCACTGTAGGAAGAATGGTAGATGTCTCAGTTCAGCCAGATTGCCGATATTTCTCTTTCTCATCTCCATTCTGTGTGCAGACATGTAAGAGGCTCATCGTGGAAGCCCAGCTTGCACCGGATTCTTATTCGTTTTGATGCTGCCCCCTTAGTGCTGAAATTACCAACATGCTTGCCAGAATGAGCCACTGCATCTGATCAAAATTGCTCTGTATTTCTGATCCTTCCAGAAGTAGGAATTCCTGGAAAGTAAGAACTGGAAGGCTGATGAAGCTGATGTATTTTGAGGTCAGGTTTGACTAGAAGGCATACATACACTTCTAAAATAATTATAGTATATTAATTACTAACTGATTTTCCATCCTCAACTCTTGTCCTCTGTCTCTGTCTCTCTCTCTCTCTGTCTCTTTCTCTGTGTCTCTTTCTCTGTGTCTCTCTCTGTCTCTCCATCTGTCTCTCCATCTCTCTCTGTCTCTCTGTCTGTCTATCTGTCTCTTTGTCTGTCTCTCTGTCTGTCTGTCTATCTCTTTGTCTCTTTCTCTGTGTCTCTCTGCCTCTCTACATCTGTCTCTCTGTCTCTCTCTGTGTCTCTCTGTGTCTCTCTGTCTCTCTCTCCATCTGTCTCTCTCTGTCTCTCTCTGTCTCTCTCTGTCTCTCTCTCTCTCTCTCTCTCTCTCTCTCTCTCTCTCTCTCTCTCTCTCTCTCACACACACACACACACACACACACACACACTCACCTTTCCAGCCTGACCCATACCCCAGTGCCCAGTATTTACAACTGCAAAACTTTCAAGTCCACTCCACCTTCTTCATCCACTGGAGGCTACAGTTCTAACTGGCAGAATAAGACTATAGAAAACCAGTTTGATTTTAAGAAGTGACTCCCTCCACATAACTGACCCTTGTAACGCCTACCACCATTCTCAGCATCTTCCACTTTCATTGCAATCGCTAAGAAGTCTGTAACTGTTTTTGGTCAGTAGACCCTCTGAACTCAGAACCCATTTTGTAGAGCATTTACAGACATAGTGAAGAATCAAAGTATCTAAATATCTGCTAGACTTAGATTCTGCCTGTGTCTTCATAAAATCGAAGCACAGTTTTCTGGACCAGAGAGAAAACACAGCTGGATTTTTGTTAAGAGGTGTGTGTGCGGGGGGGGGGGGGGGGGGGGGGGGGGGGGGAAAGGGAAATAAGACTTCCTGTTTTTAACTGAACCAAACCCAAACTCTGGAGGGCTGCCTTCTGACACCAGCTTCTGGCCCCAGGGTCATTTAGGAGCTGGAGGGTAACACTGGTTTTTCTGTGGCATTATGGACTTTCAGTTGAAAGGGAGCCCCAGCTACGTAGTGGCAAGAGTCCCAAGCATAATGAAACACACTTCAACCATGAGGTCTAGACAGCAAAGGGCTGGTGCCTGCTGAAGCCACATGTCAATGAAGGTGATGCCCAAAGGCTAAAGCAAGCTGGGTCCTTCTTACTGTTCACTATAGTGACTGGAAAACCAATGACACTGGTCTAGTGGCTGGCTCACTGGCCTGTCTCTTGGCAGGCTAATTCAGAAGGGACATCCTGAGTATAAAGGTAGCATGATCACGGAAGGAGTTTCTGTCTTAAACAAAATATAAAATGCTAAGTAAGAATGTTGCCAAGTGTGGTGGCTCATGTCTGTAATCCAAGCACTGAGCAGGAAGGGAGGGCAAAAGGTTTGCCATGAGTTCTAGGCCAGCGTGGGTTACAGCATGAAACCCTATCTTAAAAGATAAGACAAAGAAACTTTAAAAAGTAGTATGCAGACTAGTTTTGTGTTAACTTGACACAAGCTATAGGCATCTGAAAGGAGCAAACCCCCAGTGTAGGACAATTTCTTAGTTAGTGATTGATGGGGTGCGGAGAGGTCCACACCATTGTGGGTGCTGCAATCTCTGAGCTAGTGGTTGTGGGTTCTATAAGAAAGCAGGTTGACAAGCCATGAGGGCCAAGTCCATAAGCAGCATCCTCCATGGCCTCTGCATCAGCTCCTACCTCCAGGTTGCTGCCCTGCTTGAGCTCCTGTCCTGACTTCCTTCAATGATGAACAGTGATATAGAAGTGTAAGACAAATGAAACCTTTCGACCTCACCTGAATATTGGTCACCATGCTCCATTACCACAATAGTAGCTAGGACAGAAGTTGGTACCAGGATTGTGGATTATTGCCATGACAGACATGACCATGTGTTTCAGGCAGGACTGTAGATAGACTTGAACTCTGGAGTCAAAAGCCTTTGAGTATTGAGAGCTCAGTGGTTTGTTCTGTGGGAACATGGTAGATAAGAATGTTAAGAAAAAAGCAGAGGAAGGAGGCCTGGCTTATGAAATTACAAAAGAAAGTTTGGGAGTCACTTAAAGATTTTTATCAGTGTTGTTGCATATTTTTAGTTATGAATCAATGGTTCTGGTCAACTGGAGCTGAAGAATTGGCTGTGACTAGCAAGAAACCATAATCACTAATGTGAAATCTTTGCTTTACTGGGACAATTGATGCTAGCAGGCTGGAGTTGGGAAATCATAGGAGATTAAGGAGACCAGCATCACTGGGATGAAATGTTTTGGAAAGTGTTCCTTCAGCCGTAGCACACAGAAGTTGTGCTCCAGAGGCTGTAAAAGTCGTTACTTATGCTGACAGTCAAACCTGGTAGTGTGACAGTCACCCAGGTCATACTGGTTTTACTCTGTGAGAGAACAGGACAGGCCATGGGAGAGGGTGCAGACTCAGTGGCAGTTGAAGCCCCAGAATTGAGGGAGTCATGGAGAAAAGTTGAGATTTGGCACCATCAAGTGTGCCCAGGACAGACTATTATTGAAAGTGCATCCCAACTGCAGCAAAGACCCCAATATTTTGGAGATGCCAGTACCGTGAGACAGCCAATAGCAAAAGTGGACCTGAGCCACCCTGAGCTTAGAACAAACTGTATCTGCTATAGAGTCAGAGAAGTGACTCAAACCTTTCTAAAGAGCCTGGAAGATTGGGAGTTGATCCTAGACATTGAACATTGAGTTATTTACACAGTTGAAGTTTGGTTTTGCTTATATTTCAATATGACTGTGCCTTGATCTTTCCATCTTGAAGTAAGAAAGTATTTTATTTGACTTTTCTTTTAAAATCTTAGAGAAGCCCATAGTCAAAAGACTTCGAATGAGATTTGGGGATTTTATAAAGATGTTGGATTTTTTAGAGAGACTGAATATATTAAAGAGACTTTTAAAAATTATTTGAAATCCTAAAGACTGAGTTGTCTTTAACAATTTACAATTTGGGATGTTTATATTGTAATCTTGGTATTCATGTGTGATCCTGGGAAAAAGTTATAGCTTAAAAGTGATGTTTGCATGTCAAGCTGCCAAGAGGTAAGTTGTGCTATCTAGTTTGTATCAATCTGACAAGCTAGCATCACCTAAAAGGAGGGCACCTCAGTTGAGAAAATATCTCTATAAGATCCACCTGTCCAGCATTTTCCTAATTAGTGACTGAAAGGGAGGCCCCATACCGATGTGGGTGAAGCCATCTTTTGTCTGCTGGTCCTGGGTTCTATAAGCAAGCTGAGCAAGCCACAGGGAGCAAATCAGTAAGCAGCACCCCGCTATGGCCTTTTGCATTGTTGTTGTTGTTGTTGTTGTTTTTCTTTCAGGTTCCTTGCTTGTTTGAGTTACTGTCCTGACTTCCTTCAGTGATGAACAGTGATGCAGAAGTGTAAATTTCTTCCCCAAGTTATTTTGGGCATGGTAATAGTAATTCTAAATAAGGCAAATAGAAAGCAGACATTTCTGAAGAGCCTCTATTCACATCTAATGTTTTCCACTATTCTACATCCAGCAAATGTAAATTAATTAATGCCGGTTAGCCTTTATTTCCTCATCTGTCAATAGACAGATCTGCCTCAAAAGATTACCTCATGAAAAAGTCCCAGAGCATAGCCCAGCTCATGCAGTATTGATGTGCCGAGAAACACCTGAAGAGCTAGCTCACTGGTAAAGAAAATCCAGAAGCACAGGAGAAGTCTTATGCAAAAAGACATTTTTTAGAAGTACAGCCTCTAAGACTGGCTTCAAGGTCAGGTATAGTGCTATATGGTCTGTCACTCCAGCTGCCTGGGGGAGGGGGTCGGAGCAGAAAGATGACAAGATGAACACCTGAGCTAGAGGACAATAGTTTAGCTAAACCAAACAGATAAACAAACAAACAAACAAATAGAGCAATTAGACAAACAGAAGTTATATTGAATACCAACAATAACAAGCATTTAAGAAAATGAAGCAGCCAATGCTTGAAATGGGTTATTTTCTCCTAATTTTATTCTCTCAGGGTGCTTCAAGAACAAGTACACACAGACTTTGAGCCCTCTGACTCACACAGGCAGAGTGCTGGGATCATGACCTTTGAATTTATTTTTATTGGTAATTTGTATGTCATTCCATAATTGCTATAGAAGGAAAATGTCTCAAGAATTTTCTGTCCCATGGTTTCAGTGAAAAGTTTATAGCAAGATAGAGTTATAAGAAGAAGAAGGTGGAGGTGGAGATTAGATGTTGTAGTGACTGCCCCATATTCATGAAGCCTTGGGCTTCAGCAGCATATGAACCCTGGTGCATCACAAGCTTGCAATTTCAGCAGGTGAATCAGAGTTCAAAGTCATCCTCCGATACTCAAGGTTTTCCAAACAAACAACTCCAAACAAGACAAACAAAAGAAACAAAAAACTAAAAGAGAGGTGTTGGATTTTTCCTAAACCCTAGATTACATTGCTGAAGCTCTAGAGCAAAGACTGTCTCCGAGGGACTCCAACTGCTCAGAGTCGTTTCCCTGCATGAGGACTCAAGTTTGCTGTGTCATAGACAAACAGCACAAAGCTTTCTCCTCTTCCCCCTTCACCATTGTACCTCTGACATCTAGACGGGACTTATGGGAGAGGGACCTGGGGATGAGACCCGGAGAGGAGCCCACTGTTGGCCTCTGTTCTGAGAGCAAAGCTCTAAGGGAAAGGTTGATGGTGTTTAAGTTGCTGAATGACGAATGGATGAGTAAACTGAAAAAAACCTGTGTGGGGGGCTTTCTGGGTACCAGAGCACTCTAACTAGTGTTGGTGACTCAACAGAGGAGAACAGAAATCCCCTGCCGCAGACTCTTCTAAAGATGAGTATTTTAGAAGAGGTGCTTTTGGTAATTGTGAAACATTGAACGTTCCTTGGACATAGACGCTGAACTGATTTCATATATAATCTTTTGCTCTGGGCTTCAAGTTCAATTTTGCTTTAGTCTGGTGGCTTCTCCGACAGATAGCAACAGTCATGTTTGCAATTTTAGATGGATTTTTATAGGCACAAGGTTTTGTTTTGAGATTTTAAAAAAAAAATAGGAGGGGGAGGGGGAGGGAGGGAAGGAAGGTATGGGGGAAGGAGAAGAAACTACCCTCTTTCCACTAAAAGAACAACCAAGTGGAACACAATCTTAGCAGGTACCAGGAGGTATTTTGGCTGATTATTCTGGAAGATGTAAAAATGATGAGTCAGAAAGTCATCGTAGTCACAGAGGGTAAAACCAGGTAAACTTACAACTGACTTCTCACTGCCAGGAATCTAACAAGTAGTCTCGTTTCTAATGGGGCATCTGTTCCATCTACTTTTGATGGGACCTTCGTTTATTATACATCCATTCACAGAGATCTGGGCATGAGATCTCTGCATTTGCCTGATAATTCATCTCCCTGTGTTCTGGTAGCTTTGGAGGGCATTTTTTTTTTCTCTTCATTACTGAAATTTGACAGAAATGTTTGAATAGATGACTTTGTATAAAGGTCCAGAAAGGAGCCACAGAGCAAGAGATCTGTGTAATTTGGTAAACATGACTAGAACCAAGACACTGGTTCCTGTGAGTTCCAGCCTTAGCAGTGCTCTGTCAGGGCCATTATGGCCAGACAAGGCCTAATGGATCAGCTACCCAGGAGGCTGAAACAGGAGCAAAAGTTCAAGATTTACCAAGTGAGTCCCCAGCCAGGGCAACTCACTGAGACCCTATCTCAAAATTCAAAGTAGAAGGAAGGCTGGGATCAATTAGCAAAATGGCTCAGTGAGTAAAACCTTAGAACTTGAGTTGGAATCCAGAAGCCACATGGTGGAAGGAGAAAATGAATTTCCTTAAGCTGTCCACCGACCCCCAGATGTGGCATGCGGGTGCCAACACACTTGTCTTACATGTAGGAAGCCCTTTGCCTTCCCTTTTACCTAACAGAAAAATTCTAGTTGGGGCAGGTTTACTTGCTTGGATAAGAAGAACCATGCCCCCAACTTGCTTTTGAGAAAACACAGTTTTTCTATGGAAGATTTCCTCTTGTGCAGTGGAAGGGGAAGAGAGTGGGAGCAAGAAGCCTCTGCCTTTGACTGGTCCTTCATTGTTTTAAAAGAGCTGTGCTTATCACTGTACTGTTTGAAATAGATAAGGTACGGATGAAGCCTTGATGCCCATCCACAGATGAACAGATAAAAAAATAAGACCATACATATACGTAATGGAGTCTTATGTGACTATGACGAAATAGGAAACCATGACATTTGCAGGAAAACAACTGAAGCCAGAGATCATATGTTAAGCAGAAAAAGATTCAGAAAGACAAGACTTCATTCTCACTCTTACATGTGAGGCCTCGATTTCAATTTCTGTATACATAGAAAATGAGAGGAGAAAGAAGGCAGTGCAAGGGGAGGAAGAACCCAAAGAAGGAGAAAGGAGTGTATGAGCCCTGGAAGCAGAAAGGATGATGGAGACTAAGAGGCAGGGAGGGGAGAGCATGGCGGGCAGTGGAAAAGATGAGCACTGCGGAAGAACACTGTATAATGATACATAGGTATAAACATGTCATGAAACTGATTGCTTTGCATACGAACCCAAAATTTTAATGTTTCTGTGTCTTTTATTGGAATTTAAAACTGCTTTCTAAAAACAGACATTGTGAGGGCTGGAAAGATGGCTCAGTGGTTAAGAGCTCTTGTTGTTCTTCCAGAGGAGCAGAGTTCAGTTCCCAGCACCCACATTCAGCAGCAGTTCACAACCACCTGTAAATCTGACTCCAGGAGATCCTCCTAGTCTCTTTTAATCTCTAAGGGCACTTCCATACATGTGCACATGCACACACATATATGCATTGATAAAAATGAATCTTTAAAGGAAAGAGAGATTGAGCATTTACCCTGACCATGCTCTTTGATTTGCACATTGACCTGCATAATTTTTGACTTCTCACGTGTGATCTTAGGTGTTCCATATGTAGAAGGACATTCAGGACATCTTCCTCCTTCATGTATTCTGTTTTGTAGAGCTGAAGGTCAAATCCAGGGCTTTTTGCTTGCTGGAGAAGCTTTCTAATAGGGTGCTGGACCCCAGCCCTCACTAGCAGGGGTGAAATAGAGTAGAGAACTGAGATCTTGTTAATCATGGACTAAATTTTAAACATCCAAGTCTTGCTTTTTTTCTTCTTAGAATAGCTGGTATATCCTGGATCTCTACTTGTCAATTTGTTCTATTTTTCTCTTTTGCTACCATTACTGACTAGTTCTTTTATGCTAGACCTGATTCTCTTATATTGTCCTCTTTTGCCACTAAGAAGACATTTTCATTTGGCTTTATCTTAAAAGCGAGGTCATCTCAGCACTTGGGAATCAGAGGCAGACAAATGTCTGTGAGTTCGAGGGCAGCATAGTCTAGAGAGTGAGTTCCAGAACACTTGGGGCTACACAGAGAAATCCTGCCTTGAAAAACCAGAAAAAAGGTGAAGATCATAGCAGTACTCCTTATGGAAAATTACGCATGAGATTTAAAAGACATTTCAGAATGCAAGGGAGATGACTGGAGATGAGAGAGTCACCGACACAATTCAGATTCCCTGTTACAGCCAGCTTCTCAGATGCCAACCTGGGGAGTTTGGGTGCTCATAGATATCAAAGAATATCTATGATAAACCAAAGCCATCATTGAAACATGTCTGCTCTCTACAACTGAAGATCTGGGTGAGGCTAGATTTTTGGCCAAAATATCACAGCACAGCAGAGTGAAGAAGGAAGGTAGGTGGAAGTTGCCATGTTTCAATAAGTTAAGTGGTGAAAGGATTTCCAAAATAGATGCATTATCTACAATACTTAAAAAATACAAAACCATGGCATTCTTCCCATTAAAATATTTTGGAAAATAATTTTTTATTAAAGCATTCAGTTACATTTTTTTTGATGAATGAAAAATAATCATGTTTTTGCCTGGCATTAACTTCAAGTTCAATCAATAGCAACAGATGCAAACCAAAGCTTTCTTGAGTCTGTTTGTTTTCATTTTCAAAACTGCAAAGACCAAAGTTCAATGAGTTTTTGAGATTCACAGGTCTATATAATTCCTAAAGCTTGTCTGGAAAGTGGAGACTGTGTTACTCAATTCTGTGACAGCCTTAGTAGGACAGGTGCTCAAAGATGGAGTCTCAGTGGGACATGAGGTCAAGAGAGTTTGGGGTGCTGATTTAGATACCATAGACTTTCTGTGTCACTTGTACAGGGGCAGACATGTTACAGGGCCAGAGTCTTAGCTACTTCCTGAGGTGGCACACTTTGTGTGCCATTTTCTTCCTTTAGACCATCTTTCCTGTCTCTTTGTTAGGCCCATCAACTTTCAGCTTTACCCTCAGGGATGGCCCTGCTTTTCCAATGACAGGGATGGTAAGTCCCAAATTTAAACTGCAAAAATGCAATTTCATTTGTCCATACCTGATTAAACTACCTTTGAAACATTCAATTGTCTTAATTTAAATTGTGCTTTAAAAATCCCAGGAATCATTTTAATCCAGTCTCAATAAAACATTTTTTGATATATCACTTGGGTAGGTGTCTGATCAAGGTATTTTCTTCTTGAAAATCCTAACTAATAAAGGGCACAGGTTGTTAAGAAGTTTTTTTTTCTTTTACATAGTCCCCACTGTCTCCCCTCCCTCTCTTTCCCTTGCTTCCCCTCACACTCCCCTCACCCCATGCACTCTTCAAAGGGAGTAAGGCCTTCCTTGAGTAGTCAACACAGGATGACATACCAACCTAAGGCAAGACCCATACCTTCCTCCCTGTATCATGCAACTGCTACTCTCACTCAGAGGGCCTAGTTCAGTCCCATGCAAGCTCTCCAGCTGTCAGTCCAGAGTCTGTGATCTTCCATTAGCTCATAGCAACTGTCTCTGTGGGTTTCTCCATTATTGGGCATTGTTTCTTAAAGCTGTGGGTAGCAACCCTCCATGGGGCTCTATAACTGAAGATGTTGTGTGGGGGTGGGGGGTCAACAATGTTTCTGAATGTGCAATAAACAAGACAGTTCAGAATCAATTGTGTTGTGAATCTGAAGTGTCTCTTGCAGTGCTTGCCCATGATGCCTCCCAGGACCTTACTATAGCCTTTGCTCACCTTTCTGCTTGTGTACTTGCTTGCATGTGTAAAACGTGTTCACATTTATGGGTCCATTCAGGTAAGGCCCCAAATTAATGACAGGACTCTTCCTCAATTGTTATTCCCTTTATCCAGTCAAGGTCTCTTCCTGAACCTGGAGGACACCGTTCCAACTCCTCTAGCAAGCCAGCCTGCCTTGGGATCCCATCTCTGCCTCCTAAGTATTAGAATTACAAGCAGCTGACATGCTGATGACTGCCCTTTTATATGGATCCTCTAAATCCAATCTCTGGTTCTCACTCTGACAAAGTGTTTTATCCAAGGAGCCATCTCCCCAGCCCTGGTCTTGGTTCTGAACACACAGTGTGTATGTTTTGCATTGTGTGTGCTGTCACACCACATAACACCATAAGTGCTTCCTGAAACACTTCCGCTCAGATCCAAAACTATTATATATGAATTCCAGTATTCCTACTGGGCAAGCCAAAGTTTCTTCTCTTACAGACATATGGAAAACAAAGACTGGTAATGATTTCTTACTGACATTCTCAATTTGTAAGTATCAAATCCACCCCTCATCAGATAGATTCATACTAGAATGTTTGAGTGTAAAAATTACTGTTTGAGTTGCTGAATTTTGAATTTTATAAAAATGTTTTATATGCTTTGGTTTTTAAAATTTTTTTTAACAATTTCTGAAATGGCCTTAATGTGGGCTGTTTTGGATTCAATGTGTTGTGAAATAATAATAATCAAATGGGTTGCAAATTCAAGGTCTCATTTTTATTATGTATTTCTGTGGATGTCACTATTGATGACAAGATGCACCATTTCTTATCACCCATGGGTTGCTACTGTTTTCTAGGTCCCCAGTATGTGTTCAGGATTTCGGTCTGCTCCATCACTCCCAGAAATGACTTCTGCATCACTATTCAGAAGGTCTAAGGTGAAAAGAGGGAAATTATACAATGGCCAGAGTCATTTACTAGCAGATACGGGGCTGGAGCTCACAGACTGAACTTCTCGGCATCCTGTCCTCCCAATGGGAGGAAGACCAGAAGACATACACTTTGTTCCATGACAGCTCCTTCTGCAGTTACTCTACATACATGCCACACTCTTGAGCCTTCCCAGGGCCACTGTTGGGACCTTTTGAGAACCTGATCCTCTGGATTAGCCTTGGCTAGCTCTCCTTCCTCCAAGTTTTGTTTCCACTGAAAACTGTGGTTCTGGGTTATATTTAACTTCAAGAGATACTTCATAAGTGAATACTCTGTTTCCCACAAGTCTTCTGAGCAAGCTCATCTACATCTGACACTGTTTGTCTATTATAATACAGAGTGATTAGAAGCCTCCAAAGCAGAAATGTTCTAATTTGTTTGGTGATGCCATAAAAGAAATCAATCTCAAGACTGAGTATTTAAAAATGAACAGAGACCTATTTTTTATAGTGTTACAGACCGTGAGGTCCAAGGTCAAGAGCCAGCACCTGGTGGGGGGCTTCTTCATGTGCCATCAGATAGTGAAAGAGCAAGCGGGAGCAGCCAAGCTCACACAGCCTCAAACCCTTTCAGATTTTGACTTTGATCCATACTTTTGGATGGAGTCCTGGTGGTCTGAACACCTCCCTTGAGGATCCATCTCCCAGCACTGTTGGGTTGATAGTTTTGTTTCCAACACATGTGTTTTAGAGATGCACATCCTAATCATAGTCAGTCTGTAGTGAAATGTTTTGGAAGCAAGTTGAACTTCTTGGGTGTCCTTTGACTTGTTCTTAGAAAACTAGTGACTCCTCACAGTTTTGTTATTGACTATAAACTTCCTCCTAAATTCCTCATCTCTGTTCTAAACACTCGAACTTAATAAAGATACAAAGAGGCTATTTGAGTCAGTTACAAAAACCAAACATAACAATGATAAAATTGAAAGCTGTTTGTTTAATGGTGTTCATCTTGACTGTCAACTGGGTAGGATTTAGAATCACCATGGAAACACCTCGTGAGTCTATAAGGATGCTCCCAGGGAAGTTCAATTGAACTTCTTTAAATGAGGACATGGATGGCACCACCCTATAGACTGGACCTTTCACGGACCTAACAAGGAAAACTGAACAGAGCAGCAGTGTTTATCTCTATGCTTTCTGCCTGCTGATGCCATATGGTCAGCTCCTACCACGATGCCTTCCCCTCCAGAGTGGGCTGCACTCCCCAAGGGTGAGCCAGAGTAAACCCATCCTTCCTCAAGTTGATGGCACCCAGTATTTGGTCATGGCAATAAAAAGGGTAACCAATGTTCTAAAAACCACATTTCCTTTAGTGTTAAACATGTCTAACACAATATTTTTACAGACATTTTAGCAAGTATTTTATGATTATGTTTGATTTGCCCTGAAATGAAATTTTAAATTCTAAACAAAAGCATACAAAAACAACATCCAAATGAAAGATGTTCTAAAAAGAAGGTACCTAAACAACGGCTGTCTTTCTTTGAGCCCTTGGAAGCCATAGCATTCTGACATGTGCTCTAGAGAGTTGTTGCCCTCCTTCAGGTGAGTGCTGCTTCTTGCATTCCTGTGGCATTTTACATTCCTCTTGTTTTGCCAACTTTTTCCCTTGGACTCCCTGGACCTCACCTGTCAACGTGGTTTCTATCTTCAGAGGTGATTCTTCTGAGCTAGGGCTGGGGAGGCTCACCTTCGCTTATGATGTATAGGATGGACTGATGGAATCAGAAGACAGAGGAGGCTAGGAAGAAGTCTGATAGGTGGCTTTCCATTAGTAATTATTATGATGAAATCATGGACTGGATATGGCTGATGAAAGACAGGAAGAGACGATGACTGTGGGGGCTCTGCCTTGGGCCAGACAGACAGCAATAAAGTACCATGAGTCATGACTTATCACTGACATGTACAAGGGAAATTTCAAAACAGTACAGAATTTACAAAATATACTATGCACTATGTGATTCTTGTGCTCATTGGCTTGGAAAGACTTTGAACTTTTCATCAGGGTAGAGTCACTGGAAGAGAGCACGGAATCTATGCAACAGAGATCTGAAGCTTGGAGACAAGATTCTTGCTCCAACTCCTTCACTGGACCCAAGCATCTTCAAAGTAGAAAAAAAAAGTGTGTTTACATGCTGTATCTATAAGAGTATAGCCTCAATTTATCAACTTGGTAGACAGTAGATGATAAATAGATATCTGATAAATAATTTTTGGTTAAAAGGAGTTATTACTGCTCTTTGGTCTGATTTTTCTCTCTCCTTTGTAAAATGATGTTGATTTTTGGAAGTTCTTAGCTTTTCCAACCTGACATGGTTATCACAGATTCTAGGAATGTGTCTAGTCAGTTATTAATATTTGAAATGAGTTCTGTTCTCCATCTAAATACTTGAAGGATTTCTTAGATGGAAAAAGAACACATTGGTTGAATTCAGGAAAGAAAAGACAAAGGCTTTAAAATAGGAAGAGTTGTGCTAAGATTATGTGAATAGTGCACAGATATCACTTCTTTTAAATATTCATTAGATACAGTAATATATCTCTGACTACCTTCGATTAAATATAGAAAAGCTAAGGCTCACAGACTTTAGGAATGTGCCAACAGCCACCCACAATAAACAGCAGTCATGGTTTAACCTGTTGCTTCTCATTCAGGAACTCATCCTGTCTCCAAGGGACTGTTTGAAGGAATAAAAGGAAGCAGATGGAGAAACAATGGGAACCCAGGCCAAGCTCACCTTAAGTGTTAACTTGAACTTCACCTTGGATGTGAATTTTGAACAGTAGATGAGCAGCTGTGGTAATATGTTATATATTTAATAAAACCAGTATGGAATATCAAGAGATTTACACAGTCAATCCAAGAGGATCAGAGAGTGGTAACTCATACCTTTTAACCCAGGATAGGGAAAGACCTAGGAGTAGTGACCCATACCTTTAATACCAGAAGATCTGAGTTTGAGGCCATCTTGGTTTACAGAGGGAGTTCCAGGCCCATAGGCAGGCAGTGGTGGTGCCATGCCTTTAATCCCATAACTCCAGAGACAGAGATCTTTCTATGTTTCTGTGAGTTCAAGGCTAACTTCCAAATAGTAGTAGCCCACACCTTTAATCTTAACCTGTATGAGATACACCTGGGCAAAGAAGGTATTTAAGGCAGGCGTAGGAAAACAAATGAGACATTAGAAGCTACTAAGAGTGAGGCTGAGGAAGCTGGAAGATAGCTAGGTGAGATTTGACTGTGGTGTTTCCTCTCTTTGATATTTCAGACTTGTTTTATTAAATATGTAACATATCACCACAAGCAGTAGAACCACATCTAGTTCAAAGGGGCTTAAACAGGATAGAGACAAGGGTAGAAGTCAGAGATTCCTCTCAGCCAGCCAAAGCCACCCAGGAAAGGTACTTGTTACTAAGCAAGTCTTTTGAGCTTTTTTCTCCTTACTTTCTTCTGGTATAGAGGACTTAAAGTCACCTAACTTTATCTGTGCTGATTGGAGAAGAGGTTCAACATCACTTAGCATTTTGTGCACAATTCTGGGAATCCCATCAGCACAGGCAGGAAGTGGGCAACCTGAAGGTTGATGAAGAGCAAGCTGCTGGAAGGAAAGCGGAAGTAGGCAGGGTCCGGAAAAGCCCAGGTGGATGTCCCCACCATCTCTAGACTAGCCAGGTAATTTTGTACGTAGGTAGTTGTTTAAATGGGTTTCGGATAAAGACACGTTCTACTGATCACATGTGATCTGAATTTCCCCACATTTACCAATGGCAAAGAGAAAATGTCTGTGTTAAAGAAGGTGTTTCAGTAGACTTAATGAGGTCACCCCAGGAGATGTTGATGGCCTCCAGAATCAGTATATATGGGACATCTGTGGCAGATTTCATGGAATCATTAAGTCAGAACACTTCAGAGCCGGAAGGTCTTCTCCACAGTTTCATGTGTTCATCATGGGATTGTAAAACTGATGTGAATGAGGAAGTACCAGAGAAGATGATGGCCCACCAGGATCACAATCTTCTTGACAGGTAAATGCCCAGTGACTTAAATACCTTTCCTCCGCCCACTTTGGGGACATCTCAGATCCAACTTGAGCATAAATGAGAGCGAAGACACAAAATTCACACATTGTCTGGGTTCATATACATGACCATCTAGAATAGATAAGCCATCTGGGACAAACATAGAAATCATGCCAGCCCCTCCCCCACAGTGTGGGCGTGAGAAAGGAGAGGTGCTCTTGATGGCTAGGGGGTTTAGCGGGGAATATTGGCATAGTCTGAAATTAGTTGCATTTCAAGTGAACTAAATTGTGCGTAAATAATTTTATGGCTTCAATAGTCTGTTACCATATTCAAGAAAATTAGGAGGCTTGTTAAAGCCACCTCCACAGGACAGTCCACCAATTGCTCACACATCCATCTTTCGGTTCCTGGGGACTTTGTACCACTCAGGACAAATAGAATTGAAGCAAATTAAAACTGCCAGCAACTGAGCTCCCTCAGAGTCTCTTTGAGAGCACAGTTGCAGTGTCTTCAAAGAAGCATATCATTAGCTCGCCATCTTGTGCTAAACACACGAATAGCAAGTGATCCTTAAGCAGAAGCTATTGTCCTCACAGAGACTCTCTCTATGTTTTCTTCAGGCCTAAGAGACCTAGATGATTAGTCCCCCAGAATAAGTACAAGGTTTGGGACAGCACTCTACAAACTGCTAACACCAGTACAATTTGCGCTTGGATTCTTTAGTAGACAGATCCAGAAGAAATGACCCCCTTGCTGCTGCAAGAGGACAAGGGAATGACGGGGAAGAGAAGCCAACCCAGGAGGCGTCAGGTGCAAGTACGCTTAGCAGGATTTCTCACAGAGACCTCAGGGTTACCTGTGTCTCCATATAGTGCTGTTGCTGAGGATCAGAGGGGTTTTGAGGAACAGAATGGGTTTCCCTCGGCTCCAACTCCATTCCTGGATATTTGCTTACCCAGGCTCCTCCCGGAGGCTCCAGGCATAGATAGGCCATGTCTTCTCAAACACACCAGGGTCATTCCCCTCCCTGTATGAATTCTGCATTCCATCATGTGCAATCATGGATAGAAAAAAGAGAACGCGTGAAACAGTGTCAGGAACCCATCAGAAGCATGGTGGAAACTGCTGCTATATAAATATATAAATAAAAATAAAAAAAGCAGTGACACAATGCCATTGCTTGCTTTCTGACTAAGCGCTGACCAAATGCAACTTCCTCATCATAGTTCTCAATGAAGGAAGTAAGGGCCGGGTCTCTGGAGGTAGGAACTGAAGATGAGGCTATGGTGAAACATACACTTGCTCTTCACGGCCTGGCTCAGACCAGGCACACCTGCCCGCGAGTGGGCCCACTCACAGGCCTCCTCCATTAAATAGCTATTTAGAAGGTGCATACAGATGTGCCCACAGGCCAACTTGAAGGAAGTAGGTCCACTGAGGTTCCCTTTACCCAGGTAATTAGCAAAAAGCCAGCTGCACAACAGCATCTTACTCTTTGGGGCAGATCGGAGTAACCTGGCTCTACCAAAGGCCTTAGGTAAAAGTTAGATTTCGTTCTTTGGACTGTCCACAGTGGGCTGAGCCATCCTACATCAATCCACAATCAAGAAAGTGATGCTTCCTGTAGAAGGACTCTGTCTTTATGTCCACAAATGACCTTCATAGGACTACACCGGACTCTGGGACCCGTGGGTAAAAACAGAGGCTGAGAGGCTTTAAGAAACTAACAGGAAATTACATAGAAGATGCAGAAATAGCATGATAATGTTGCCCTGGAAATCAGGGTCTGAAGGTCAGAAACAGAACGTTCTGGAGAGAGAGAAGCCATCGGGTGCCCCACACCTTCCTTCCGTGGCTGTTCCATGGAATGGGGCACGGGATTTGGCTCTGGAAGACAGAGATTTGGTGCCTCTGCCCTCATCCTGTAGTTTCTAAATGCTTAGCCCAGCAGCTACTGCCAACCTCAAAAAGAGTCAGAAACATCAGAGAGGAGAATCAGAATAAGCACCCACCACCCACGCCAATATCAGGGGGATAATTTCTTAGTTGAGGTTCGTCCTTTTCAGGTGACTGGTTTGTGTTAAATTGACAAAGGCTGACCACCCCAAGCCGCAAGACTACTTGGTAATCTGAGATGAGGAAAAATGTGGATTAATTCAGGCTTTTGTAATCATAATCTGGGTGTATACTGCCCTCTTATGGTCAATAATATTATCGCAGGAATAGGAATATGTCAGGAAAAAATGGAGGAAGGTTGTTGAATGGCTATTATTAGTGCTGCAGGGAATTTAATTCCTTTCTTGTCCACTATAAGTCATAGGCATTTAGACACACATGTATACAGTTTCAAAACTTGTATTCACAAAATGTGCATGTAAGTTATAAAAACATTTTAAATTATTTGTAGCATTGAAACAAAGTGAAATCTGTTTTCCTCCTTGCTGATTTCTTAGCAAAAGAGCTGATTGACAATAATTTTGAGGTATATGCCTCTGAATAATTGATCAATAGAGTTCTTCTATTGTAAATTAGAATCACGCTTTTCAAATTTGGAGGATTTTCTAGAAGATTCTCAAGAGGAGGGGAATCACAAATTGGATTGACTTTTCTACCCCCTAATCTGACATTTAAAAACCAATTCCTAATTATCAGCCTCAAAACTTCCTAAAGAAAAAAAATTAGCATTCTGGGGAGAATATACGCAAGGCTCTGCTTTGAGGTGAAGGACAAGTGTTTCTGACATAAACCTCTGGGGCTGGTTTTTATTCTTCCTGTGCAAGCCTCAAAGGTTGGCAGCAGCCTCTGGGCTGGTAAACATTTAGAAACTCCAGGATGAGGCAGAGGCAGAGAATTGCTGTCTTCAAAGGCAGCCAAAACCAGGGCTCCATTCTCACGGAGCAGTCTCAGAATGAAGGTGTGAGTGGACCAATCGCTTCTTCCTCTCCAGAAAGGCCTGTTTCTGATTGTCCGGCCAGCAGCTACGCCCTGACCTCCAGGGCAATATCCTCTGGGTATATCTGTCTCTTCCTGTGAAGAAGGTCATTTATGGTCATGAAGACAGGTTCCTCCTACAGATTTATGTCAAGCTGAAAATTGAATTTTCATTGTTCCTCATTGCCATTACACCCACACTCTAGTCACCTGTCCTGGCATATGTTGAAGTTTGTGGATGCCATTGTCCATGAGCAGAGTCTTGTGCCGCCTTTGCTGTTATTTTGTTTCACTTATGAATGTGTTCTAGGTTGTCCAGATTGGTGCATGCATTGTGTTCCTGTTCTCATTGCTATGACCAAAGGCCTGGAAGGAAGTGATTTAAAGGGCGAGGGTTGTGTAGGGTCTCAGGGACATCCAACCTCAGTTTCCACTTCTTATCTATCCCCATTATGAAGCTACTACAATGTGACAGCAACAGGTTTGCCAGTGGAATGGCTACTAGGGTCATTCTGAACAGAAATCACTACTGTAGACTTATGTTTTAGATTGTATGTGGTTTGTGCATGGTGGGCTTGCCTTAGCCTGAGTTTTGTGAATGTCTCCCTCCTTCCTCATGCTAGTTCATTATCCTACCCACACCCTACCCTTCCTTGAACTGTCATCCTTTGATGAACAGGGGCCTTTGGTTTTAATGTAAGCAAACATATTGTGGCTAATATGCAGCTAAGAATGAGTTTTTACTTATTCAGCCAGCACTTGTTATGCAGAATGTAAACATAGGCAGAGTGGTGTTGCTTGGCAACAGACAGTAAAAGGGATAAGGTACTGGAGGGTAAACTAGCCATGTGTCTCTTACAGAGGCATGCTGCATAGCCATCTTCTCTGGGTTAAAATGGGGAGGCTCACAAGGTTCAGGAAGCTGACCAAACTTACAAGAATCAGAGACTCCCCAAAGTTAAGATTCACAAAGCTCTCTGCAAGGTTACAGATGCAGGTAGATGGGGTAAGAGAACAAGAAGCAGACGTTTGAGCTCTTCCTTCAGCAGAGGGATGGGTAAAGAAATTATGGTACATTTAGGCAACAAAGTATTACTCAACTGCCAAAAATGACATTATGAAATTTTCAGGCAAATGGATGAAGCCAGGAAAAAAGTCATCCTGAGTGAAACAACCCAGGCCCAGAAAAATAAATATGGCATACTATCACTTTTAAATGGTTACTTACAGCTGTTATGTAAATGATATTCAAGCTACAATCCATAGACCCAGAGAGGTTGGTTAATAGCAGGGATGTGGGAGAACATGGAAAACTCCGTGGGAGTTAGATTTTATCGGCAGACTGGGGTAGGTGGGGATGAGAGATGGGGAGGGTGTCAGAATGTGGGAAGATATGGGATAAAGGAAGAGAATTATGGGAGACATGGCTAGAATTGGGGGGCATTTGGAGGCAAAAAATTGAAAGAGTGTGTGAGTCAGAGGGGATGGAGAAGACAAAGAACACAGCCCTCTGCATCAACTAAGCAAGGTGCTTATGAGCTCACAGAGACTGATGCAGCAGGCAGGCCCTACAGGGGTCCAAGCAGCAGGTCCTTTGCATATATATTATAGCTATCTGCTTTACAACAAGTGGGTCTTGACAACAACAAGTTGTCAAGGATCTTCTGCCTGCTCTTGGGACTCTGTTCCTCTTATTTGGTTACTGTGCTCAACTTCAATATAATAGCTGTTCCTTTATATTTTATTATTTTCCCATTTTTAGTTATCTATATATTTTATTCCCATCATATTTTTTATTTTGTCATGGTTGGTTGTTATCTCTTAGAAGCCTGTTCTTTTCTAAGGAGAGACAGACAGAAAAGGAGTGGATCTGGAGTGGAGGGGATCTGGGGAGAACCTAGGAGGAGTATCTGGGAAACTCTAATCAGAATATTTTGTATTTTAACAAAAGAAAAATAAAATAAATTAATATATATCAAAATTTTACAAATGGGTAAAATTCAGGATAGAAACATAAAGCATAGGTTTTATTATTCACAGGCTCTTGCTACAGTTTTGAAGTAATTGAGCACTGGAATCCAAGCCAGAGCTTCAGGCATGCCTAACAAATTCTCTTGTTTGTAAAGCTTAAGATTAGATACAAAACTACAGAGGCCTGGGACCCACATTACTGCCTCTTGAGTATGTTTTCCTCTTAATGATAATGTTTTAACTTACAAATTATAAATGTTACTTTCAAGGTCAACTTCAAGAATTTCTAATGGGTGCATTAGAGGTCTTGCCTGAGGACCCACCTTAGAGCTGTTGACCACTTCTGTGTCACCGAGGAAGATAATAGAACATGTGGTTAAAAACAATTTCTATTGTAAATATCATGTCCTCAACTTTCTTTTTTTTTTTTTTTGGAGTGTATTTCCCACTTTCTTTTCTTTTCTTTTTTTTTTCTTCCTTCTTTATTTTGTATTTATCAAAAAAAACACAGTAAAAAGAATTTAAAATGTGGAAGAGTTAACAATAACTATACAGAGGATAAGAATGATAGGCATGGCTTATCAAGGGAAGAAATACAAGTAAGATTGCTACACCTATATTTTCTTTGTGTTCATCTTTCCCTCTGAATTTTTTTTTTCATCCCTGTATATCCTTATTCAAGGTCTCTTCCCCCTCCCAAAACATCAGATCATTTTTTCCTCTGCAACTCCCCATCCCCTCCCTGGGCAGGGAGCAGACAGTCCCATGGTCCCACTGACCCAGTAATGCTTAGATCAGTCTCCACTTCTGGCCAAATCCAGTTCTTTCCCCCCTCCCTCAAGAGTGAGTCAGGTGTTCCTCTAGGTGGAGTGGGATCCAAAGGGTCAGTCCAGGGTGGTTCTGATCCCAAGCTGTTCCGTGGTTGTGGTTTGCCGCTTGGGCATGTTTGACTTTTTTTCTTGTTTGTTTGTTTAGAGACCACTAGTGAGTGAGTACATCCCCTGCTTATCTCTCTGAGTTTGTGAGACTTCGCTCAGGAGGATATTCTCCAAATCCATCCATTTGCCTGTGAATTTTAGAATATCATTTTTCCTTAC